>OMLC01102134.1:76938-92561 GCA_900302585.1 Regalecus glesne | reverse complement strand
ATGTATATATATATATATGTATATATAAACACACACACACACACAATGACAAATAAACCTTGTTCTTCCGTCCTCCCAGTGTTTGCTGTGTGTGAAGGTTCCTGCCTACAGTGATCTGTCCGTGAGTTGGCCTGTGCCTGTCTGTCTCTATGTCTCAAATGGGAAACGAAAACGGAGTAGCACCCACTGCTTCAAGTACCTTCCAAGTGAGTCTCACCCCTCTGCTTATTCCCTTGGATACGTCCATGTTGTTGTCCTGTTATTCTTCCTCTGTTCATTATGTTCATCATTTGAGTGTGTCTGTGGCTCATGTGTCTTGATGCTTGCTCGAGGTAAGGAAAGGAAATTCCAGGTAAGGAAATTCCAGAAAGTTGAAATCAGCTTAGCTGGATGCCATGTTTAGCGTGAGACCCGTTTCATCACTCATCTGACTGACTTTTTCATGTGAAGAGGGAATGACTGTTCCTTAATCCAGGGGTGTAAAGAATACATTTGTCACCATCTTGAAATGCTGCTATTTTAACCAATCGTCTTGTGGATCAATACATTGCCATTGGAACTAGTTAATGGTCATGGTAATTTGGATATCATGTCAAGTAAAACCGACCTCACACAACGGATACCTGCAGTCAGTAGAGACTGTAGATGTCACTTGTGTGGTGTTGAGTGATGAAACCTTTCTTCCTGTAAATGCTGCCTCCAGAAAAAGTGATTAAACTTTCTGTGGTTTAAGTGGTAAGCGCCATTGGCTTACAATAAAAACTCCCAGACTGTCTGTGTGGAACCTTCATGTCCTTTGTGACAAACATGTGGAACGAAGTACATTTGTTGAAATTAATACTAAATCTCGTCCAGGTACTTAGTTGTGTGTTTGTGTGTGGGTGACCTACCCAGGGTGAATCCCTGCACTGCTTCACCTGTACCCTCTGGAATAGGGTTCAACCTGCTGTGACCCCAGATTGAGATGGGATTTTACTCCATAAAGGGTTTTACAGTCATTTGGTTTGCACTTGAATCAATAGCCCGGTGGTATAGTGGTTAGCCCTGTTGCCTCACAGCAAGAAGGCCCTGGGTTTGAATCCAATCCCAGGTCCTTTCTGTGTGGCGTTTGCATGCTCTCCCTGTGTCTGCATGGGTTTCCTCCAGGTTTGGTCCTCTCACCATCACAAAGACATGCATGTTAGGGTTAATACTCCTGCCTGTGCCCCTGAGCAAGGCAATAGGAAAAAGCACTGGAGTTGGTCTCTGGGTGCTGCAGCTGCTCACTCTTCCAATATAATGAGAGGTCAGTTTTAATTGTTGGACTTAGGTGGAGCTTGGGGGGGTTAAAGCTAGATGTCCTTCCTGACGGTTGGAACCCACAGAAGAGAAGAGTCTAGCTAGTGACGTGGAGCCTTGTGGCGGTGGTGGTGTCAGGCCTCTCTCATTGGCAGAGCGTGGGGAGTGAGAATGTAGACCTGACTGAGGGAGTTCAGGTAGGCCGGAGCAGTTTTAGTTGTGGTTTTATGAGTGTGAATGAAGGTTTTGAATTTGATGAGGGCTGTGACTTTGAGCCAGAAGAGGGTTATGAACAGCAGGGTGACATGAGCTGCTTTGGACTGGTTGAAGACCAGAGGTTTGAAAGTACATGCAGGCAGGGCTGCCAGTAGGGAGTTTTTGTATTCAATGTGTGATATGAAAAGAACCTGTACCAGGGGTTAGGCTGCATGCTCACACAGCTAGGGTCTGAGCTTCCTGATGTGGTTCAGGGCAAATCGACATGACGGAGCAACAGAGGTCACCTGAACCATAAAGGTCAATTGGTCAGCAATCACGACTCCCTAGTTAGAGGCAGATTTTGAAGGCGTGAGTCTGGTTGATTCAAACCGGAGGTTGAGCTGATGCTTGTATAGAGGGACCGCGTGGGATGAGAAGGAGCTCAGTCCTTAGTTACGTATTTTAATAGTTGAATGATTTTCCAGGGGAAAAGGTATGGCTCTTAAGATTTAGCATTTTCACTGTAGCAGCCAAAAGCAGAATAATCAGGAAGGTAGCGAGTTTGAGGACATGTTCGAATTGGTTAGTGAGCGGATATGGCAGAGTAAGCTCTTCCAAACCCTTTAGCAGGAGATGTTACGACATCAAGTACTGAAATTCAGGTTCAACCATGTTATTTTGCTCGGCAGTGGGGAATGTGCTGACACAACCGCAGCGGTGACATCATTCCGTTCCAAATGGATTCAAATAGAGTTGAAGTGCTCAAGCACCAATCCAATTACATGTATCAGGCACTTAATGAATGAAAAAAAGTTTTTTAAACGTTCTTTTGCTGAAATGTCTTTTTATAGTTGAATATCTATGTTATTCATACCAGGCTATGAATGTAGAATATTGAGAGTTTCTCTTAACTTGTTTTTATTTTCAGTTATGTTTAAAGAAGAGGACCCTCTACTCTCTCGTCCCTCTATTTTGACCCTGGAAGGGGTGACTATGTGTCCTGTGGGTAGTCATGGAAGGGCGGACCGAGTCCTTCATCTGAGCAGTGACCCCACTGCTGAAGAGAGAGGCCTAGGCTTCCAACTACCCCCCTACCCATCCACCTACTCCCCACCATACCCAGCCCCTGGCCACCATGAAGAATACTGCTCCAAGGCCGAGGCCGCTGCGGAGGATCCCAGCGGATGCAGGGCAACCCTGTCCGAGCGCCATCCCAGCTTTGAGAACCTGGAGCTGGGCTTCACTGAGCTCCTCCCACCCCTGTACCCTCGTGCTCCACAGCCCCCCTCCCCCTCCCCTTCTCCATGGCTGGACTCGCCCTACCTGTCCTCCTCGCCCTCTCCTTCCCACTCCTCCTCTCTTAGCCCCTTCCCTGCAGGTAGTCCAATCTCCTCCTCCCCTCTGCCACCAATGCCCACCTCGCCCTACCCCCAGTACTCCGCCTATTCTCAGGATGTGTGCCCCTCCCCTCCCTCCAACCAGAACGTCTATCAGGACTTCTACCCGGTGCCGTACTCCCACTGTGAGGGCTGGGACCCCCAGGGCAGGGGTTTGGGAGCAGGACAGGGGATTGAGAGGGATGTGCAAATTGGCCATAAGATGCAGGAGAGCCCCCTGGAGTTTTCCACCTCCACGTCAATGCACCACATTACATTAGAGGAAGGTGAGACGCATGCATGGGTTTTGGGCTACCAAGTTTTTCTCTCTTAATTGTTTTTGTGTAGTATAAGCCAATTCTTTGTAAGATAGACTAAATGGCTGGATTTCAGACATCCAAATGACTGAAGTGGATTAAAGGAAATACTGATGGATGGATGGCTAAGCAGATGGATGGGTTGATGGGTGATGAGTGGATGGATGGATAGATTTCTGACTTTTTCCTTTTTTCCCTTCTTAGTCACTGAGTTCATTGGGGAGGACATCCAGACTTTCCAGTCAGGCTCTCAAATGGACAACCAGCCCAGCTGAGCTCACCACAGCTCTCCTGCCATTATCCTGCTTATCAATATCAGTCTACTCCTTATGCACTTGGTATTAGGACGTATTGCAACCATTAAAGGCAATAGTGAAAGGGGAATTTTAATGCCAGGACACTGTAATTGTTACCATAAGTGCCTTTTTTAAGGTTTTATAAAAGGGATACTGATGTTTTAAACCTGTTTGCATCATAAATTATACAAGAAACCCTATAGTCTGTGTGTTATCTTTCAGTTTGAGGTATGGGTGCCGTCGGATTTTTGATATCTTACCTCCTCAGAGATGGATTTGTTTTATTGTGTTAATCTGAAATTATTTTATTTCATTTTGTGGATTATAGATGTGAACCTCCACATACACTTCTGTGCTTGTGTCATGGATCATACCTCAGAACCTCAATTTCTCCCTCCTGCAATGTGTTCTAGACCAGAGTATGTAAAACAGGCTAACTTCTGTTATAATGGAAAGACAGTGATACAGCAGATGAGTAAAGAAATGACTAAATGGAGACAAGTCTCAAGAAACAAAGTGTGCCAGATTGATCAGATACCAAATAACCTTGTGATCTACCACCACCACCACCACCATCACCCCTCTCGTCAGTTTGTTTGTGGCCTTTACCCTGTGTCAATTTACATTTCTAACATATATTTGCAGATTTGGGCCTCATCACAGATCTATCTTGGGCATGCAAGGACCCTGCAAAACTGTTGGGGAGGGGAGATTAATGTAAGATGTTGGTGCAAAGTTGACCAAGTTAAAAAGAAGGCCTGGATTTTGATGCAAAGATGATGCAAAGTTGACCTCAGGCAGCATGTGTTGCCTGAAGCCACCAGGCTCTTTACCCAAGAGATTTCTGTAAGTAGTCCGCTAAATCTGCTCTATGAAGCGACAGGGTTATAATGGCTCAAATTTCAGTTTAACTCTAGAGAATCCTAATTCTGAACTAAAATACTTGCACAACTTAGCAGTTGTGACGCACCATTGGCTAGATATGACTCACTCTGCTCTGTTACAAATTCCCACAGGGTTTGTTTTCTGGCCAGGGCACCTTCAGAACCAAGCTAGTTGTGGGTGTGAGTAGAAAAAAAAAGATAAAGTCTTGAATGAGGGCATAACAGGAGGCAAAAGTGTGATTTAAACCCACTGTCTTAACAAACAGGACACTAGAGCCGTGTTATATTTTTTCTTGACAGGTTTACGGGCCTATATGGTTTGACGCAGCCATAAATGGGCATTGCGGAGACATGAGGCCGAAAATGCCCAGTGGTAAAGCGAGGCTGTGGTTAAGTGTCGGAGTGGGACTCTGGAATAGCGTTTGGGTTGAACTTATGCTCAGAGAGAGAGGCCATCACTCAGTCATGACGTCCATCCCTACAGCTCCCTTTTCCTCTTTACCTTGGCTAAAGAAACCGATTGGTGCCTGCTCAGGAGGGATATCTACACAAGGGAGGATTTTGAGGGGTAAAATATGAAAAGAGAACACACGGACAAGCAAACGAAGCCAAATGCAATGAATGCATAGGGATTTGTTTTAGTGAGGTTCATGTCATTTTGTGTCATATCATGTCATTGTCAATTATTTGTCTGAGTTTGGGTGGCGGATTAGCTGCTGCCTATCCCACCACTCATTGGGTAGAAGGTGGGGAAACACCCTGGACAGGTCACCAGTTCATCTCAGGGCAGGCGTGGGGAATTAAGGCTGAATGCCCTTCCCGATACCCTGTGGTGGGTTCGAACCCACAGCCTCTGGTGCATTGGTTCCCAAAGTGTGGGTTCTGCCCCCGAGTTACCACGGGTGCACAGTATTGTATGCACATTAGAGACATGGATCTGACAATCGAAAGGTTGACGTTCGATCCTGGCACCTGCAGAGAAACGCGCTGAAGTGTCCCTGAGCAAGACACTGTTCTCCTAACTGCTCTACCCTCTGATGGACCGGTGACCTCTGTAGGGTGTTTCCCAACCTTTCGCCCAATGAACATTGAGATAGACTCCAGTTCCTTCGCAACCTGACTACAGATAAGCAGATGACAATGAATGGATGGATGGATAAGTAAAACTACAAAATTATGCATCTCAGTGTCTCCTCTTATTGTGATCTCTAACCCCACAAACACTCCCCAAAGTAGAAATCACTCACCGTTATTATGAAGCCTTCATTATGTGTGTGTCAGAGTATGTAGTGTGATGTTTAAACAGTGACTTCTGTATGATTCACGCCGGGAAATATAACCCGCGGGCAACGGAAGCGCCATATCTCTCTATTGTCTAACAGGGAGCTAGTCATCCTTATCTCTCCCTTATCTCTCAATCTTTAATCACACTCAAAAGAATGACTATTCCCTGATGGAGGGTGATGACTTATTCTCGTCTCATGCCGACATGAAAAACACACACCCTTCAAATTGATTTACAGTGATGAAATCACTTCCTGGTTTGATAGCCCCCAGCTTCAGATTCCTGGGCTCACTGCTGTTGAACACCTATGGTATATTAATACATCATATGTGCATCATACATGCTGAGTGTCTGTGGATGTGTGCGTGTGTATGCACATATAAACAGTGCATTTACAGTCACACATGGATATACAATGAATACAAACATCCCCCTTTCAATACCTTCCATTATTTTTATTAGATTACTGTGATATTTTATTACTTAATAATAATCATAATAATGATAATAATAATAATCTTTATAGGGAAAGTGCCTATTAATGAACATTTAGAATGTAGATATACCAGATTTAGCCACCAGGCAAATTTTAATCTGCTGTTCCAAACAATTAGGGCTCCAGGTGTCTTGCTCAAGGACATATTTTCTGAAGGAACCATGGATCAGACCAACAACCTTCTGATTACTAGCTGACCATCCCTTTCAAAGGAGAACTTCCAAAGTGATCTCCAACAGGTAAGGCTCCAATACTGAAAGTTAGTGCCGTGACACACTTACCTACCTCAATAGTCCACTAGATGTCAGTGTTACTCTCAGTATTACTACACTGCATTTAGATGCATAATTGTGGTTGTTGATGCAACACATTGCCAAGCAGAGCTTGGATCTTCTTCATGTGTCAGCCATATCACAACGTGTTGAAGTGATAAGAGAATGTCCATGATTCTAAAAGGTGGCTGGAAAATTACATTTCCACAGAGTAACCTAAGTATAGAGGTTGGAGGATGGTATGCGAGGACTGGGCAGAGGCATAAACAAACCAAGCAGCTGTTTATTAGGGCCCCACAGCCTAATGCAGTCATGAGAGATACAAAGTGGTGGTGGTGGTGACGGGGATGATGGTAGGGGATGGTCATATTCTGTTTAGGACAGAATCACCATAGGGCCGGCACTGATGGTGTGTAAAGGCAGTTGTAAGGTCACTTTGCCCCTTTTTTCTGCACTCTTGCCTACATCATAAACCCTGAATAGGTTTTACTATATAACAATGGTGATGATAATAATATTTATAATAATAATATGGAAAGCCACATTATTTGGACATTGTATTATTACAATGAAATTTGCCCTCTGCTTTTAACCCATCCTATTATATAGGAGCAGTGGGCAGCTACAGTTACAGTGTTTTGCTCAAGGGCACGTCAACAGATTTCCTGAAGGAGCAAAGATAGAACCAGTGACCTTCCAATGACTCAACCACCTGTTCTGCCTCCTGGTTCATACCACCCATGTATAATAATAATAATAATGATAACATGACGGCAAAGTTCAGTGTGCCAATATCCATCCATCCAGCTATTGTCACCCACTTATCTGAAGTCAGGTCGTGGGGTCATGCTGGAACCTATCCCAGCAGTCATTGGTTGACAGGTGGGGAAATACCCTTGATAGGTCGCCACTCTATCTTAAGGGAGGTGTGGGGAATTAAGGCCTAGTGCCCTTCCTGACGCCCCATGGTGGGTTTAACTGGCAACGTCTGGCTCATCAGTTCTCAAAGCATGCTCTCTACCCCTGAGCTACCGATGCCCCAATTTTGTGTGCCAGTATTTCATGTGAAAATCTTACATATAATGCAATTTTGCATCCATTGGGTTGCATGCATTCCTACGTGATGTTGTTTTGGTCGAATCCAATGCCATAGTAAATCAGTCATACTCTCTACAAGGTATATGTGAATATCTACTTGTCCATGTATTAAAAGTGTCATTTGGCCTTGACAAGTCAGCATGTAAAACACTTTTTCAACTTCGAAATGTAACATTATGTTCATATAGCAGCTTTCGATGTAAATGCTGTAAGTAAATGCTGAAAAGTTCAGAGGTGACAAAATGTGTCATCCATGCTGAAACTGAAAAGTCCTCTCGAGTGATGTAAAAATGAGATCGTGAAACAAGAGTTCTCTCTGTGGCTTCTCTCACCCATGTTTGTATCAAGCTATTGTGAGATGGGTTACTTGCACTCTTTGTTCAGTTCATGAGTGAGAGTGGGAAGTCAAGGAATGTTTTCAGGGAGTGAAGGAAATGTTTTCTTTTTTTTCTCTATCTCAGCAAAGGGAAGAGTCGAGGTCCTATTAAGTCCTCTGGCATAGCAGCAGCACTCAAATAGTTTAAGAGTAGTTGGAGGAACCGATCCATCTTCCCCAGAGGGCTTCTCATTGGCTGAGTCGGCACGAAAGACACAACGTTTGGGATGATGCCGGTTTCATCCCCACAGGGCTTTCAAAATGCTATTGGACTGGAATGGATTATAATTGGAGATTGGTGGTTCAATCCCCAGTCCCAGCAGAGAGCGTGTTGAAGTGTCCTTGAGCAAGACACCGAACCCCTAAACTGTTCCCCCAGCCCTGCCGTTACTCACGACTCCTATGCGATAGGAAGGGTTAAATGCAGAGAACGCATTCCACCAGCCATTGTCGCGTGGCTAATAAAAACTATCTGATCTATCTAATCCATCCATCTCTTCTTAGCGAAGGTTGTTTACGAAGTATTTACAAGATTTCTTGAACATCTGTACCATTCGCGCAGCACATATTTGATGCAGCACACAGCCATTTCTGATCCTTTAGGGAAACTAATGGAGCTGAAGGCATCTATCTTACTTATCATCCCTTCCTTACATTTTCCAGTTCCAGATGGATAGTTGTGCTTAATCTTTTCTTAATCGCTTAACTCAGCATATCTCAGATACTTTTAAGTATCTTCATCCTTGCCCCAATGACAACCATTGTGACCTTCAACCATGGCATTTCATCAAATTCAAGCCATAGAGAACATGGCTAGAAGATATGAAATAAAATAAAGACAAGATAAACTACAAACTCAAGAGGGCCCTGGTGGATTGGGTACCATAAGGAACCACTTATACCTCTAATAACAAGTCACAGCCCTGGATATAAGCAGTAGCTGAATGTATGTCATAGATCTGTCTCTCTTGTGACCCTGCCATTCTTTCCCTGCTACTCCACCTGACATGATGTTACAGAGACTTTGAGACACACGAACTTCAAACCAGGACATACTGGCCTGAACACCGTGAAGGCGCGTCATCATTTCCGTCACGCTGCAAAACACCAGAGGTCCCGCCTTAACGTCCACATGCACTCCCATCTTGGCTCTCGCTGGCCATCCTTGTTTCCATGTTGTCGTGCCAGAAAATCCAACCCAAAACAAACTGCAGGATTGTCACTGCATCCCACGTTGGCATCGATGCTGTCTGATTTCCTGGGTGTGGATTTATAAGCCACTGTAATGGTGACAGTGGTCCCACTCCACTCAGCCTCTCAGTAGCAGTGAAGTGACTGGGACTGGTTACACAGCACATGACACCAGTAGTCAAGCCTCTCCAGGGGGTCTGCACCACAGTGGTTCCTGGTCTGGACCGCCACCATCTTGGACTCCTGGGCCAGGGTCCCTGTCGGCCTCTCTCATGTCCATCGTGAGCTAATATGAATCAGTGTGTAGCTAGCGAGAGGAGGAGGAAGAGAGGGGGTTATGGAGAAAAATACCAAGTGTTGAGTGATGATGTGAACACCAGGAGCTCAACTGAACATTACATTGCATCAGAGGTTGATTTGGCAGTGCTATGCATTCAGCAGCATTGTCTTTACATTCAGACAGTTCCAGCACTGCTGGGGTTTTGTGGTTCCAGGAGTATAATTTCTGAGGACATTTGTCATGACAAGGATCTGTAAAGAAAATGTTGGGAAATAAATGCCACTGTAATGTGATGTGAATTAATTTAACGGGGAATTAACCCAATAATGTCAAAGCGGGAGTTGTTTTAGGTCATTGCATCCTTTCCTCTCCCATTTTGAATCAAATCAAATGATCTCTGAAAAACCCCAGCCTTGGTTTCAGTACAACATCATAAGCACGTAGCTTTCATTTCATTTTTCATCAGAATGAACAGTTAAACATACATATACTTAAAAAGAGAAATTTAAAGCAAAAGGAACGCCATTGCTAATGTTTGCTATTGCTAGTTGGGTTTTCAGTATTGGCCTCTAACCTGCTCCGGATCTCCCCGGAAGTGCTCCTCAGAAACGGTCTTCCGGACTCCTGAGGGGACGACACAGAGGACTTCCCACAGTCTGATTCACCTCTTTTTTGTGAGTCCATCTGAAGCACCATGGTGACACTGAGGGACGCGGTCAGTTCGGTTTTCTGGGACAATGACTGGCACCTCTACAGGGTCAAGTTTCGCTATGAAAGGCCGGAACACCGCCTCCCTGCTGGACACCAGACTGGTGTGCAGCTCTCTCTGGTTCCACTCTGGTAAGTGAAACTTAACGACTAATCCACGACCCTTATCAAATATCAGCGGCTAACTTTCCTCCCACTCAGATTACTCTTGAGCAATTTAGATCCCATATGATTTTTTATGTTGTTTGTTTTTTCAATCAAAAGCTGACCAAAATAAAATATCAGTTGTCTGCGATATATCATAAGTCGCTAAATTCAACTACACCAGGAACGCTTTCAATTTGCTCAATGTGATATGAAGTTCATTCAAATTAAAAGGTATCCGTTTTGACATAATTTAACAAAAAGTCACCATAAAGAATCCAACAAATACTATATGTTTGAACCAGTTCTTAAAATCTATTAAATTATCGTCAAAAACCATCCTAAGCAATTGGTTTAGCTTAGCTGTTAGCTTTAGGTGTCACATGCTTTTACCCTAGCTGTCTAAAGCTAACGGTTTAAGAGATTAGATGCTCTCATTAGATAATATTGATCTGAAGTGATTGCGAAATGAGTGTGATATGATTATCAGATTTGACATCTTTTTCATTAATTTCTGCTCACATTTCTCAAAAATATTAACAGTGGAATCTACAATAATCAACTTTCAAGAGGATTTTTTTTGCCAAATACTATTTGTGATCACAAATGTGCCATGCTCAGTAACATTAGAAAGGGCTGTGTGGCTCCTCGGAGAGAGTATATATAGTCCTGTGTTGAAGAAACTCTCCAGTTCAGCACCTCTGCTCCTCAGTTCAGCCATCTGCTTCTCCTGTTTGTCCAGTAAGCCCTGTGACTGACTGATTGCAGTCTCATCTAATGCTCTGATAAGCTCCTTCACCTCATTATATCTCCTTTCCCTCGGACTAGAGGAGTCAAGGCAATTTTATTCGTATATCCCATTAAGACAAATTGGAAATTTTCCTTGGTGGGCTTTACAATAACATGACATCCTGTCCTTAGACCCACACAATGGATAAGGAACAACTGCCTTAAAAAACAAAAACCTTTTACAGGGAAAAAATAGTAAGAAACTTCAGGGAGAACTTGGATAAACACAAGATTAATGGTGTGTGTATATGGGATATTTTTTTACAGAATACAACATAGAGATGATATCTTAATTATAATTGAATTAAAAGATAAATGAAAAATATGATCAAATTAATATGTTTCCCTTATCAGGCCTACAAGGGGAAATTTGCAATTCTCTGCATTTACTCCATCCTATTATATAGGAACGGTGAGCAGCTATCATTTAGCACCTGGGGAACAGTTAGGGATCCTGTGTCTTGCTCAAAGACACTTCAACATGGTTTCTACTGGAGCAGGGATCAAACCCACAACCTTACGAATGCCAGACAACTGCTCTACCCACTGACCTATGCTGCCCCCCGAGAAACTTCAAAGGGGTCGCAGTAGCTCAGCGGCAGAGCTTGCAGTAAGTAGTTGTTTTAGAAGCGAGAAGCTTAGTCAAAGTACCAAGAGAGCTGCAAAAACAGGAAATATCAGTGACTCATTGTATTGATATGAATTTGATAAGAAGGATCCCCAGGAGTAGCTGGAGTTGAAGAACCAAGCTTGTTTAAGATCCCATCAAGTTTATTGAAGAACAAGTCAAGAACTCATGTGCTGTTAGTGGTGAGTAGCTAATAGACGGCTGCTTTTTGATAAGTTTAGCTACAAACGCCAAAGAATGACTGGGGTAATGTTTATTAGCATAGATCAGAAAATATCCTCTTGTACGCCACAGTTGCCTGCTTTGAAAGCTGTTTGAAGAGCCAAAAAAATTAAGGTTAAAGGTTAAAAAAAAGATAAAAAATATGACACCTCCTATCAGACACTTGGCCCAGATCTGTGTTAAAGGAGTATTGTTCTGAAATGGAGTATCTACCAAATTAAATTAGCAATACACCCCCCCATACACACACACACACACTTGAGAAGCGATTGTTAAAATGAAAATAACGCTGAATACGATAAGCTATGTCAGCTTTTTTCAGCACGTATAATATGATATATTAATGATCATATATGACAGTAATAGTGTATGAACTCCATTTTCCAGTAAATATCTTTATTCTATGTGTGTGGTCTATGGACCTCAACATGCTTCGTAGAGAATGCTGTCCAGAAGATCTGCACTGTGTCTCACCTTGAGTGTTTCCAGATTCCTCTGTAGCTCGGCTAACTCCTCCTCCTTGGTTTGGATCCTCTGCTTGCACCTTCATAGCTTTCCCTGTTTGGAAAATGTAACATCTTAAAGGTAAATTCCCCAGGAATTACACACATCCAGGCACAAATATTGATGTAGGCATTTTATAGGAACAAACAAGCAGGAGTGCCTGGGTTACACTGGTACACACATAAACATCTACCCAAGCTCACAAAGAAATGTATAAACACACTCATGCATGCATACGCAGACACATACAAACAGTGATTAGTGGGTCACCCTCTTTTCTTATGTTATTCTGCATGGTCACCCCCCCCACACACACACACACACACACACAAGATTAGACCTTGCACTCACAAAATTTGTGTGTTCAAAGGTTTCTTATACAAAACACCTGATCACTGCAGGCTCCATGGAAGGGTAGACACAGTAGTTGTACACAGCTCCCTCCAATCAGTTACACCAATATTAGGAACATCCTTTACACATGGAGACTTGGATCTCATTCAGAATACATTTTTACACAAACCCATGTGGACATCTGGATACTGATACTATTATTTGTGGTGGAAAACAGATTTTAAGATCCGTCTCCCTTTGTGGCCACAAGACAGGCAGCCCTGCTGAACGATGGCTTACATCAGACTATGGGAGTGAAAGTCAGGTTCGCTGGTCTTACCACACCTCCAACTGTAACATTTCTATGGTATCATCTCTGATACTTATCAGGCAAATGTAATTCCTGGTGAAATACTGAGCCCATAGCGATGAAATAATTATTCATAGTTAATCAAATGGTTCATGGTTCCATAAAATTCAGAATAACCGACAAGATCTTGTTGATTACGTTTAAAAGCACTGCGTGATCTTGCCCCCAGTTACATTTCTGATCTCCTCACTCCTCATTTGACTTCCCAACCACTCTGATCCTCAAACCCCATTCTTTGATTCATCCCCTATTCCAACTGCAAAACAAGGTGTCCTCATGCCTTTACAGTTTTAGCCCCAAATCTCTGGATTCCATTAGATTTGTGGTATCTTTGGACTGTTTTAAACAGTTTCTAAAAATCCATCTTTTTAGCCTATTCTTATTATTGACCTGTTATGGTTGGTTTTTAGCTTGGTCTGTTTCTATTGTTTTATGTTTCATTTTCATTTATTTATGTTACCTATTTACTCTTAGTTTTCACGAGTATGTAAAGCACTTTGTAACTGTTTTCAATTAAAACACTATTTGAATTAACGTTTATTTAATATGGGGGCTCAGTGGTAGAGTGGACACTTCGGAAACTGATGTTGTGGGTTCAAACCCACTGTGGTTGTCAGGAAGGGGATCCGGCATTAATCCCCTGTGCTCTATCTAAGTCCATGTCCAACCCCCACAATGTGGGGGTTAATCTTAACACATAAAAATGGACTTCTCTAATATAGGCTTAGTATTACTGGGACAAAGGAGATATGAAAGTAAGTCCCTAGCCAAGGAAAACTCCCTGGTGGGGAGTGATTGAGTAATAAATAATCTGCCCATGCTCAATAGCATCCTTTTACTGGCCTTTTAAGTTCTCTGAAGCAACACAGGTGACCGTTTTAACTGTTCTGTGGCCAGCAGGAAAAACATGTGGTTGTATTGGGTGGCTGCCTGGTGAGGATGTGTGTAAGACTGGTCATCAAATAGACCAGCACTGAAAAAACGATAAACAAACATACAGACTTTTACGGATGAAAACCCTCCTCACTCGAGCATGTTATAGAAAGGAGAGTTAATTATACGTCAAAAGACGACTCGGTTCCTTCCTCTGACATGTCAAATCATCCATGTCAAATGTAAAGATGCCAAATTTAGCCACCATGCTGATTTTGATCCGTTTTCCCAAACAGGTAGGGTTTCAGTGTCTTGCTTAAGGACACTTGGACATGCCTCCTGAAGGAACCAGGGCTTGAATCACCACTCTTCCGATGACTAAATGACCGCCCTACCTCCTGAGCTTTGCTGCCCCAATTGGGAAAAATGTTTCATTACTCACCCAGGTGACTCTTTCAGTCTCAACTGCAGGTATCCTGACCCTTACGAACAGCACCGTGGCATAACAACTGAAACCAATGACCAGTTCCACGTGCAAATCACTTGGACTACCGAGTAGAGCCACATTGGCCATGTGTACCAGATGAAACTGACCAGTCTCGATACCTGCAGTCAGCTGAGACCAAAGAAGTCACTCGGACCAGCAATGAAACGCTTCTCCTAGCAAACGCCGTGTCCAGATGAAGTGATGTTCCACGGAGTCAAGGTTAGGTGACGTTGGAGGGAAAGCCATACAAATCAGAACTCTTTGCTCTTCCTCACACTTTATAGCTAGAAGAAGAAGAATCTTTATTTATTTGTCATTTTACATACAACAAAATGTGTTCTCTGCTTTTTGTCTATCCTATTGTATAGGAGCACTGAGCAGCTGTAGCACCCCGAGACCAACTCCCGTTCTTTTTCCTAGTGCTTTACTCAGGGGCACAGGCAGGAGCATTAACTTTAACATGGACCTTCTTTGATGGTGGGAAGAAACCCACACATACACATGGAAAACATGTGAACTTCGTAAAGAAAGGATCTGGGGCAGCATTCAAACCCAGGACCTCCCTGTTGTGAGGTAACAGTGCTAGCCACTGTGCCACTGTAAGTGATACACAAGTTATGGCACTATCAGTGTTAGCAGTCCATTCTTTCTGAATTTTCCTATCAATAGACTGTGTCTCAGAAAAAATGGGAGACATCTGTAGATAGAAACAGCGGAAAGAGGAGGGGGAGTCAATATAATTAGAATATATATATATATACATTTGAAATTAAATTAAGCTTTTCAAATCAAATATTTCAAGATATGAGTGGAAAGTATTGTTACATTTATAGCCTTTTTTTAACTCGAACATAGCTTAACCATGTCATGTGAGATGCTACTTGAGTACACATTAACAACAAAGGGGGGGCATAGCTCAGGCGGTAGTCTTGTTATTGGGAGATCAGTGGCTCGTTCCCTGGTTCCTTCAGAAAGCACGTCATAGCATCATGTAAGACATTGTACCCATAATTGCTTGGGGCAACAGATGAAAATCAGTTTGGTGGCTAAATCTGGCATGTTTACATCTGAATATTCATTAACATGCATTGTCCCTATATAGTAGATAATTATTATCCATCCAATCATCATTAACCGCTTATCCGGTGTCGGGTCGCTGAGGAGGCAGATTATTATTATTATTATTATTAAATATTATTCCATTGTAGCCCAGTGGTA
>OMLC01102134.1:35024-71952 GCA_900302585.1 Regalecus glesne | reverse complement strand
ACTCCCGCCATTACTTGCTACTCATGGAATCAAGTCAGGAAAAATGAGGGAGGGGACCGGCGTAGAAGAAGAAAAATGCGAAAGCGGTGCGGCCCTTCACGGGAAACACAACGGGATCTCACAAACCACGGTGTGGGACTTCAAATAGATACTGTTCCTCGGCGAGGCACAGGAGGTCACAGCGACACGCCGCTTCTTACACGCCAGGTCACAGTTTGCATCAACGGGAGAATGCGTACAGTCGTGTACGCGCCCAATGATTTACGCACACGCACGCAAATACACTCAACCGGACGGAAACGCGCACGTTGGGGGACATATAGCACACACCAACAGTCAGGGGCCATGAGAGAGAGAGAGAGAGAGTCAGGAGACAGTTCTCAGAGTGGTCATGCGGGTCGGTTGTTTAGCTGGCTGTCATGACACAACCAGAAAAGTAACTCAATTTTCACCCATAATCCATTTAGACATACGTGGGTCGGCAGACACAGGGCAGGCTCTGTAGGCAAAAAACATCCTAGAATCCCGCATTGACAGAGAGTGGGGCAGAGGGATGAGGGAGGGGGAGTAATGTCCACACGGATAACAAGGTTTAACCATGTGGATCTTTGGATTCAGTTGCGAGAAATATGCGGCACACCTTGTGATTCAATCATGAGAAACTTGGCCTTTCTTTTTATCCCCTCCTCATCTCCTCTATCGGAGTTGCCCCCGTGCCTATTACCTCTAATGCACGGTGTGGTTTCAAGAAACACACACTGCCCGACGTTTAAAGCCAAATCGCCAGGCGTGTTTACCACAAATCAGCAGAGTAACACGTTATACAGCTCTGAATTTGTTTTTTGTTTTCGACAAAAAAGTTGTGAAGGGTTCATTAAAAAAACCAACCCGATCTCTGTGTGTGTGTGTGTGAGTGTGTGTGTCTGCTGTATTCCAGTGGTCCATTCATTGACGCTGGAGAGGTGGGTGTGCCCCCTTTGCCGCACCCTGCGCCCACTCCGCCACATTACTATGGTCGAACCAAAATAAACAGGCAGAATGCAAAAAAACAGCAAACATGGCACCGGGGAGAACGTGTACCAATGATCCGTAGTGTTTCCCCTCATTCATGCTCATTTCCAACCCCCGAAATAAATGAATAAAATAAAAACCACATGAGGTAAACATTTAAATCAAGTTTATGACCCCATCTAATCTTATCTGCAAATTCCTAAACCCTGAGCACAAACGCAGCTGAACAAGCTGCGACCAGTCGCTGCTGTTATTCCTCTCACACACTAATAATAACCTGAAACAGGAAATTCACTTTTCTATGAACGCATTGCCGCCACACGAACCAGGGAAATGTAAAGAAAACGTTTTTAACCAAACGTATGGTTTTACCTTTCTGGTCCTCGCTCACTCGCTGCTATCATTTGTTCTCCCACACAGTTCGCCAACAAGTGTGTGCGGATTGCAGAGTTTCAGCTCACACTTTCTCGTCCTGACTTACTACATAGTAAAAGCCCTCCACCCAAAGCTCCCCGCCCAGTTAACCAAATTAGGTATCGAATGTCCGTACCGTTATTCACATCTTTCTGCCTCACGTCATCTGTTTATCCCTCCTCCTCCACCAGCAGTACCACCAGCAGTCTATCGACAGTTTGTGAGATTATTCTTCTTCCTCTTCTGCTTCTTCTTCTTCTTTATCTTCTTCTCGTTATTTTTCAAACAAGTACCAACAGCCTCATAATGCAAGCTTACAGAACATCTTACTGACGCCAAACCCGAACACGACCCATGGCTTTATAGTATGTATTAGCGGCGTTAGTAAATGTTTGTCAGCGACAGAATAAAGTTTTCATTTTATTTATGTATACGTGTTCTTATCAGCGGGATGGCTACATGGCAGCCGGACCGGAAGCGCAAACCTTAACCCATGTGGATTGTTTTCCTGGTAAAACCACTCGTCCGACTCCCACTATTGACAGATTATTTGTGTGTGTTGCTTAGCAACCGCAGCGCTTGGCGCTTGCTGACGGTTACGCATTTTCCTGCCTGCGCTGGCAACAGTCAAGGCAGAGAGGAAGCACCACACATTTGCTCAAGTGCAGAGAGAAGTGTGAGAGAGCAGTAGGATGTGTGTGGAGGGATGGTGTGTGTGGTGTTATTTCTCCATACCGTTCATCACATGCTTGTTCTATCATTGGATTTCACAATAATTATGGACAAAGAGAGTGACAGACTCGTCAATCCTGTCACACGTTGAAGAGCCAACTATGTGTTGACCATCCACTATCTGCCCAGGCCACACCTATAGTAATGGGTGCAAGAGGAAGATACAAAGCTTGTTAAATAGTTTTCTGCTCCGTCTTCTATGCTCCTCCTCGCGCCCAAGAGCACAAATTGATAACACTTCTTTTTTATGTATTACATATTTCCACAATATTGGTAAATCCGTTGAATTGTATAGTAGTATTAAGGTTGTATTTTAGTACGGGATACAATTACTATTACCATTATATTAGTTGTGCAGTGCATTATCAGTAGCTATTAGCTGTATAATTTATTCTTGTGATACAGTTGCACAATCTATTAGGACATTTTGTGGTTCTACTTCGAACTACCAACTATCCATGGTGTACCCTTTGGAGAAAGTTGGTGATTCTATTCTATTATGTTATATTCTGCTCTGTTCAATCATTCTATTATGTTCTGCTCTGTTCTATTTTATTTTAATCTTGCTCCAAATATGATGAACTGAAAAGTATTTGTCATGGTGGTAGGCATGTAAAACACTCACAGGTCTGACATTACTCATACCAGAAAGAATAAAATATATCCACTCTTAACCCTATGATGTGAGATATGTGTGTGCTAATACGTGCATGCTCCCCTGAGAAGATTTTGAAGACTTTCATATAAATCTATCCATTCAAACATATTTGAGTGTAGGAATAACCACTTGGGCCAGTGCCAACGCATAGATGAAAACTGGACTAGAATTCAACACAAGATCAGTCTTAAATAAGACCAATTTA
Organism: Regalecus glesne; assembly: GCA_900302585.1. NCBI lineage: Eukaryota > Metazoa > Chordata > Actinopteri > Lampriformes > Regalecidae > Regalecus > Regalecus glesne. The sequence continues at coordinate 68,932 of OMLC01102134.1, read as the reverse complement.
AAAAAAATTCAAGTTAAGTTTTCCAGTTAAGTTCCAGTTTCATGTTGCATTGAAATTTCTTTCTTTGTGAGACAAATTGAGCAGAGGAGTACAGCTGCAGTACACACTTCACTCAAATCCATCCAAACAATAAGCCATATCTAAAAATTACACATGACAGGAGAGTGAAAAGTAGTGAATATACATTGGTACCCTCCTTCATCACCGTGAATCGCACAAGACCCAACAAGAGCTACTTTTGGAGTGCACGATAGATAACAGACAGTGTGACGACTGCAGCAAAGTAGACAAATTGTCTATCAAAAGCTTCTCCTGTGCAATGTAACTTCATTATATTGTATCAGCTATTTCCCCACTATAAATATGTTTGCCACTGTAAATATCCGAGCATAAACTCCTATGGACAGTAGGTATGCAACTTGTTGCATGTATCGGAATCCAAATCAGCTTTTTGGCCAAGTGTTCTTATGCATAGGAATTTGACTCCAGTGCACAGCAGCTTCCAGTACTTACATATATCACCCAAAAAAATGAAAACTAAATAAATTAATGGAATTATGAATATAATACTGGAGGTATGTACGTACAGCTGTCCAGAGTGTTGTTATGGCTAAACAAGAACTTATGATGCTTATATATTATATTGCATTGTTTATATATTATAGTATATGCCTCTATTATAACTTTTTAACACGTTATGCTTACGTATTATATTATATACTACATACATATATACTATACATTGGTTAATACTGTTGCCTCACAGCAAGAAGGTCCTTGGTTCGAACCCCAGGCCATCCCTTTCGGTGTGAAGTTTGCATGTTCTGCTCGAGTCTTTGTGGGTTTCCTCCATGTGCTCCAGTTCCCTCCTACCATCAAAAAGACAAGCATGTTAGGGTTTAAAACTCCTGCCTGTGCCTCTGAGCAAGGCAATAGGAAAAATAACTAGAGTTCGTCCCCGGGTGCCGCAGCTGCTCACTGCTCCTATACAATAGGATGGGTTAATTACAGAGAACAAATTCATTTTACGAATACAAAATGACAAAATGAAATGGTTTTCTTCTTTCTATATGTCAGTATTGTAACTGTATAGCTTCTGTATATATATCGAAATATATACTCGATACATATGCTATATATTTATCTATTATGCTATATATTTATCCTCTAGGCTCACCTAGAAGGAAGTCGTTGAGAGTAGTCCTGAACTTTGAACCTTGCTCCTGCCACGCCCACCCTGCCAGATCTGGTTAGAGCAGATGACGCCATGTCCAATTAGCCACCAGCTGGAGCTAGTGTGAAATCACCACACACAAGCCAAAAGGAGCACAACAGTGTGGAGAAAAGCAGCCGACCGGAGAGGAGGAACGTGAGTACAACTTGTGGAAAAAAAGAGACGATTAAAAAAAACCCACTAACTTTAATTCACTATGTTTTGTGACCGAGGCGTTAGAGAAAGAGTCACCCCCGGCAGCCAGAAAGCAGAAGACCATGGATGAACAGTGAAAACAGCTTGTCACCTTGTTTCCTTCTTGCCTCCCTCTCATTCCTGTTTTCCAGGCAGAGCCCTGTTGGGTGTCCTGGTGCAGTGTGATGAACATCCCCTCCCCAGCCATGAAGAGCCTCAGTTTGATTCAGCCCCACCAGTTACCTGAGTGTATTTGAGTTGTGTAACACTAGTTTGTCCCCAACTGCTCCCACTCCAGGGGCCCGTAATAATCCTACATTATAGACTCTATGTGTTCTAGTTGTAAATAATATGTTGCAATTCATGTATTTATAAATTCAACATCTATCATGCGTCTGGCTTAAAAAGACATGGTGGACATTGTAGATATGGGAGACCTATTGCCCTGCAGTGCTGACCAGAGAGTAGGAGCTGAAACGGTCGATCTTGTGTGAGGGGGACTGTGCTGGTTCTGGCTGCTCATTTCCTCTAGATGTGTAAAATACATCTAGAGCCTGGGGCAGAGGAGTGCCACTGATTTATTTATTTTAATGCTGTCTTTACGGTTTTCTGCAGTCTATTGCTATTCTGTTTGGTTCCTGCTCCAAACTATACTGATGGATGGATTCACTGACTGTGGGGTAGAACCCACTCAACAGCTCCTGTGGCAGAACAACTTTCCTCCATTGCAGAAGGTGAAACTGACCCACTGGAGCTTTTTGAGGATGGAGTTGATCTCGCTCACTTCAGGTGCGTTAAAAATGGTACTTCATATCAACTTGAAGGTTTCTACAATTAATAAAGAGCTATTGGTTATTTTGAGGGGCACAGTGGTGAGGGGTGTCTCCTAAAGTTCACTGTCCTCTACCCGGTTCAGAGCATGTTCAGCTCCAAATTGTTCTGACTATATCGACTGCTCAGCCTCCCGCTGATATTCAGACTTGTCGCCATCCTGGGTGTGTTGGATGACCATGCTGTCGTCTGTTATATCATGGTCTGTTTTATTCCTCAATTTATTCTATTTTTATATTTCCTGTCTGATAGGAAGCAGCATGTGAAGCCGGGGAACATGCTCGTCTGACTCCCGGTCCATTAGCACCTGTTCCCCTCAAGGCCGTTTCCTTTCCCCTGTGCTTTCCTCCCTATATAAAAACAGCTGCACGTCCAGGCTCTTGGAGCTTACTGATGTCCCCACCCTCACTGGGCTCAGTTCTGGTTGGCATGAATCTGCCTACAAGTGGAAGAATGACCTGATCATCGGATGTCCTGGTATAGCCAAAACGCCCTTGATCCCTACACTCTAAAGACAATGGAGGTGGAATTCAGAAACTAGTCGGTCCCTATCACCTTGTGTGGCTCCCCAGTTGATGCTTTGGAATCCTTCTGCTTCCTGGGAATCTTCATCACCTAGGACCCCAAGTGGGAACTGAACATTGATGCCTTCACCAAGAAGGCACAACAGAGATTGTACTTTTAAAGTAGCTGAAAGAGTTCAACCTGCCAAAGCTGATGATGGTGCACTTCTCCACTGCCATCTTAGAGTCTGTCTTCACCTCTTCTATCACTATATTGGATACTGCTGAGGAGGACGGACCATCTGCAGCATCACCCATCACAAGCTGCTCACAACCTGTTCCAGCTCCTCCCCTCTATTGGGCACTTTAGACGACTGTACACAGAGACCTGATATAAAGGGAGTTTCTTTCCACAGGCTGGCTTCCAAATGAATGCTTAATATAGTCAAATACCATCCATATCTCTTGTAATTCATTATTATTATTACCGTCTGTCGTTTTCATTGATGTTCATTGCCTCTTAATTTCACATGTGGATATGTAGAGTCAATCCTGGTGTGTGTGTGTGTATGTGAAGATTGTTGTCATTCAATGCAGTACCCATGAGAGCAATTAAACTGAAGTCAAATCCCATGAATGTGAAACCCTACATGGCCACCATTCGATTGCAGTTTTTCCTCTTGCGCCAACAAAACAAGTATAATTACGAGTGTAACTTCTTGAACTACTTGGCAATAAATATTATTCTTATTTGGAGTCTAGATTTGTTTAATTATTATCACTGAAAATAGGGTCCAGGTGGATTACAGGGGATTATCCCTGCAATGGAATTGAACACACAACACCTTATTTGTAGGCCTGCACTGTACTGCGACCCCTCATTTTTATTACCACTGTACTGATTTTTTATTTAAATATACTGTAATTTAAAATATTCCGGTAGATGGCGCCAGAAAGTCTCAAATGTTCATGACGTAGAAGTAAGCGACAGTCGTACGTCATTTCGCGGCGATCAGGCTTGCTTGGTTTTTGGACAACATGGCGTCAGGATCAACAGAGACGCCCGCTGGAAAAGATTCAGATCTAGACGAGTTACTGGACAGTAAGGGCTGATGTTTAATTTCTGACAGGACGTTTGAGTAACCCGTGTAAGCGCATAGCTTTTGGTAAATTTTGACCTGCAACTTTGCCCCCAGGAATGGCGTTTGTCACTCGGAAGTTGACATGGAGCAGGGAATGTTATTGGGCTCGTTAGGTTTGAAAATCGTCAAACTTGCGAAGGTTATGTTAAGCTTGCAGGCCAACGTACAAAACCTGAGATTAAACCGTGCGTCCGCTTGAGATGGAAAAATTTTCAACCAGATGTTTAGAGGGCTTGCCCTTGAACCAGGTCTTATATTGCTAAAACTGGCGTTCAACCAGAACGGCTCACTGTCCCCTAGATAGGCTACTTGGGCTCTCATTTATTAATGGTGATTAAACTCACTTTTAGACTAAATATTTGACGTTAGAAGTGTTACATCTCGGCACATCTTTGCAAAGCCCGCATACTTTTTTAAAAGCACTATTTGATATTCTTAAATGGTGGATATGCCAGTAATTTCAGCTATTTGTTACAGGTGCACTAGATGACTTTGACAAGACATCCATTCCTCCAGCCCCTGAGGCTGCAGCTGCTTCCCCTTCAGCCAAAAGTGGTGCAGAAAAGGTAAGTTTTTTTGTCCAAAGAACTGATGGACAAGCAGGTCAGTTTTGGAAGGAAATGTTGAAGTTCCTTGACCGTATCCGGTTTATCTGTGATTTCTCTTGCATATATGGTGTGTTTTCCCTCATTCTTTAAGTGTTCTTGACCTGGTGCTAGGGGCCATCGGAATTAATCGATGACTGGAAAGATGTCATTTTGTCAGTGCTCATGAAATCGATATTCCATCTTATTTTTTGTATTTTGTCACTTGATATTGACCCTAAGTACTATAATTAAGTAAACACATATATGTCTCCCAGCCAATTACTATTTATCATCAAAGTGAGGAAACTATTGTGTTTGCCTGTTGCACTGTCTGTCTAGCCCCCCTTGCTAGAGGACAGCAAATTCTTTGAGAATCTCTTTGAGGGGGAAATGGCCACCCAAGCCAAAGAAGAATGGGAGAAGGCTATGGCTGAATTGGCCCAGGAAGAACCAGAGCTTCTTCAACACTTCCAAAAATTGTCAGAGGCTGCAGGGAAAGTTGGTAAGGAAGGTGCTTAATTATGACTTATTTTTATAGTCAGGTTTTAAAGGCTTATTTATATTGTTTATATTATCTATGTGTTCTGTGAATAGGTACGGATGTGGCATCCCAACAAGAGTTCACGTCTTGTTTAAAGGAAACCCTTAGTGGCTTGGCCAAAAACGCAGACAATTTACAGGTGGGGTAGCTGAGTCAGCTGAGATAATTTCTTTAAAAAATCATTTTGAAGAACTAAAATGATAATGCTTTTATGGGATATTTTAATTATTGTTGTTCTTTTCCTTTTCTCCAGAGTGCAGGATTGGTCGGAGATGATCTTGTCAAGGCTCTAGAAGGCTTGGGATTGGATGAGAGTGGTGAAGGGGGTGGGGAGGATGGAAATATTCTGCCCATCATGCAGTCCATCATGCAGAATCTTCTCTCTAAGGAAGTACTTTATCCATCTCTCAAAGAGATCACAGCTAAAGTATGCATCCCCTCTGCTCATGATCACAATGCTATCTAGTATGAACATTACCTCTCTGTTTCTGATTTTATATTTGCCTGTCAATTATCATTGTGTAGTACCCTGAGTGGTTGAATGCCAACAAAGCAAGCCTTACCCCAGAAGACTACCAACGTTATGAGCAACAGGCTAAGATCATGGGAGACATCTGTAAGCAGTTTGAGAAGGAAGAAGAAGGTGGTACACATAAAGAAAGCATATTTGAAAGTATTTTGGAATTGATGCAACAGGTAAGACAGCACTGTCACTTTCACTGTCTTACATTTGATATACAATGCATTTGATTTGTACTAGTTGGTTCTTGAGTGGTAAGCTGAGAGGCTGCAATGATTAGTCAGAATAATCAATTACATTTCCTGTGAATAGTCAATTATTTTTCATGTCCATGATTGACATGACACTTAATAGTGTACTTAACCATAGCAAGCCCAAAATACAAGTGTATGTAGGAGAGCTCCACAAAACTGACCTCAGCATCTCTTTACTTTGATAACACCATGAATGGAACCCCTTTATTGTGGGGCTTTGTTTAATGTACATAGATGAAATAGCACACAGCAGCAGTGACTGCAATGCACTAGCTTCTGGATGGAAAGTATTATCAACTTAATGCATTGCATTCATTAGGATCAATACGTAACAATAATTTCTTTAATTGCTATTTGATATTTAGTCAGTGTTTGTATGTTTTAAAGAATGTATATTTACCTGTGAGGTCTATGGCTGTTTTGTTTTCAACTCTGCTGAAGAATTAAGGTCTTTGACCTCAGCAGTTGCAGCATGTTACATGGATACAATTGGATTCTGGAATGGAATCCTACTTGCCACAGCATTATCTACTTTGCTCTGGATTCTGTCAATGATATGCTGAGATTTAGATTGATCATAGTGATGTGATACAGTATTTACATTTGTAACATTCAGTTGGAAAAGTTAATTTTGATGGATGATTATTAGTTGGTGAAGCAATTATCAGTTTATACCTGTTGGATAAATAAAACCATTTCTTCACAGCTACAAGATCTAGGCCAGCCGCCTAAAGAGCTAGCTGGGGACACGGTAAGCTCGCTGTGCTTTTGGTAATAGCTATAGTCTCCTTTATGTCGATAACATGTCAAAGATGGTATGAGAGGCTTAATGTAAATTATATGGATACTTAGTTTTATAGAAGTTAATTAGCCCTTTAGCACAAACTAATTTAATAGACTATCATAGGATAAAACGGTGTTTAGTGTAGAATAGGTGTGCAAAGGGGATAAGAAAGTCAGGAAGATTTGTAAATATCAACCATTTCTTCTCTCTTCTCATTTAGCCACCTGGCCTTAACTTCGACATGGAATCGCTCAATCTTCCAGGAGTTGCTGGGGCAGGTGCAGCAGAGCAGTGCTCAGTCATGTGATTAAGGGGTGGTGCACTTCGTCAAAGGCACTCAAGCAAGGGTCTGTCTGGGTGCATCAGAACTGAGTCAAGAGAGATGGATGGAGAATAGTTGAATGCGTGTAAAGTGAAGGTCAGCAGATGGCCCTATCATTGTCATCATTCTTCCTCTACTGTAAAGTCTCTAGATGATAGACACAGTGAGGGAAATGACATGAAACTAACCAGAATCACGCACACAAGCATACCCTCTTTCTCTCATGTTGGTACAAAATCACTGAACATACAGTTGACAACATCTAAACATTCCTGCTTTAGTTTGTCAGTGGTTCTCACAATTCTGTGATGGTTTAATCTAAAATGTCATTCCCTCAAAGCAAAACTCCTCCCACTACCCATCACATTGTTTTTGCAGAACCATTTTCTCCTCTAGGTTAGAATTAAACAAACCACTGCACAGGTGTTAATGGTGCCTTTGCAAAATGGTTCTGAATAATTGTTTTATGCCTTGTAATGTAAAGACTTAAACTGTCTTTATGCCAAGGACTTGGACTTTTTTTTCCCAAAAGTTGTGAAATTGCATCATGTTCTTGTGCTAGCTTTAACCGAATGTTAGTTGTCAGATGTGGGTAATCACAAAAAATACATCCATTTCTCTACAGGCACAGGATTTCAGACTTACAGAGGTTTGATGTTTCCATTAAGAGTGATTTGATATGTGTACAGAAATATTGGTAAATGAGTGTATATTTAACTATTTAAAGAAAAAAAATATTCATGAAAAAAATCCATAGAATAATTTGCCAAAACCTATTTCTGCTAACTAATTTTACTTGCCCTGTGTTTTACCTTCTTGTCTGAAGTAAAGATTTGAAGTAATGTGCAAATAATGATGACATGCCCTTGCTGTGGTTGCAGTGATCCCTAGAATTAGAATTATCATGCAAAAGTACTGCTCTTGTGAAGGTCATTGTTTTTCTGTACAAATATATTTTGTGGCATGACATTCACATGAGTAAAGAATAACTCTTGGCCAATTCTTCAGTGATCTGCCCCTTATGCTAAGGGTGTACGTCTCATTTCCAACGTTTATTTGATAAATTCCAAGTGAGTTCCCAGCTGATGGGCAGTGGTAAATGTCAGACTATATTACTTTCAGAGCATATTCACGTTGAGAATTCTTTGCAAATGCAAAGTAGAATAAATGTTGGAGGATCTGGCTAACTATTTGTATTTAACTTTGGATATGACTGGCCTGTTGGTTTTATTTTATTTTCACACCACAAGCTACTGTGATAGATAGTCAATTTCCTATGGACTACTTTTAATTCTGAAAATCCCTTTGGCAAATAGACTAAAGAAGCTTGTAAAGTCTGAAGACTGTGCTCCATGACCAGCAGTAAGTTTCCTACACTGACAATTGGATTAGATTGTCAAATGACACAGCATGCAGGCAAACCATCAGCTTTTCGTCAAAACGTGTGCAATGGGGGTTTATTCTGAAGGGATTAAACCAACCGTGTCCTGTGGTTGCTGATAGGGGGTTTGTTTATCATATAAAAAGGGGAGTGGGTAGCCCATTCAGTTTTGGGGTTTGAAGCAAACCTACCTGGGGCATGATGTGAAAGGAACATGCAAAGCTGTTATTTCAAATAATTTTTCTCTTGTACTTGTAAATACCACCATATAATAAAGTAATGATACATAATCTCTGAATTCTTGTCTTTTTTATCATGTTGAACTTTGTTGACTAAACACTGGAGAGGATACTTGAAATACTTGCTGGTTGTTAAGGTTTCCAAGTTTATTAAATGAACATATACAATTTTAGCTTAGTGTATCTCTATAAAAATGTGATCAGTTGCCTGTCAGAGATTAAGTTTTGAACTGAGCTGAGATGTGAAGGGATGAGATAGTTGAAACTGGTTCAGATCTGTTGTATCTGGGATTACACTGGAGGATACCAGTTTAGATCTGTTGTATTTCTACCTGCTGTCATTTGGAAGCCACGGTGGAATCTACTATATTACCCACCTGTACTCTGGGCAAACCCACCTCACTTCACCTCGGATTGGCTAGATCTAACGATAGCCTGACTGATCCTAATTTTGACCAATCTAAGCAACGAAAGCAACAAGGAATAACCAATTAGGTGCAGACTAGGGTGGGTTTTCCTGAATTGTGGGCTTGGGAAAAAATGCATCGTGGAGCTTTCTGCGTCAGACTGTCGTGAAGCCAAATTTTGTATACCCCAAAAAGTTTGTATCCCAGATTTCCGTGACAATGCTCATTTTTGACAAAAGCTGATAATTGGCTTTTATAGTACTGTTTTGTGAAAAGGAAAACAGAAACATGTGGATTTTTTAAACTACTTTTAGGGTTGACAGCACAGGCTAAACATTTTCCAAGGCAATCCTTTTTACAGATGTCTTCTTGGTTTTTAGCTTGTGGTGTTTCTTTTGATCTCATGTGTAGTTTTCAATTCAATTATTTTATCCACATATTTGATCTTTTTTTCATGAGGATATCTGCAGCACGTTATAAATTTGTGTCTTAAAAGTGTTTTATCCATGAACTCATTCATACTGGCAGAATAGGATAAACGGGAAACATATTCTTTGGGGGGTGCATATTTTGCTGCACACCCGGCTGTACAACTTTATTGTTCAGAGCAGGAAGACAATACAGACTACGTGTCAGGAAGCAAACGGGGGAGTGATTTGGTCGACCTGCCTTCGCTGGATTTTCTTGTCGCTTTTTGTGATTACCGTAAAATTATATATTGCTGTTGTCTATAATTGATAAAAAAGCAGTGTTACGCTGCCAAGCCAGGATGTTGACCAAATTTGAAACTAAGTCAGCCCGTGTCAAAGGTATGGTGATACAAACCATAGTTAGCATAGCTTTAAATGTTAGCTACCATATTATATTCAACATCTACTCGATTCATTTATGTTATTGTTGCATTTTTTATGTTTCTTTAACGGCTGTTTGAGTGCAATTATGCTCTTTTATATCACATTTGAGCTTTGATGTAGTAACGTCTTTCGTTTGAGTGGCATTTGTAGTGACAGCGCTACTTTAGCCAGATATGCTTCACGGGCCACAGTAATGCAATTTCCCAGCTCCCTAGATCTATATTCACTGGTTTCTGAGGTTGTTTAAATAATGACCTATTCAATATGATTTCACTGTCACCCATCTGATTATTTACTAAATTATATTAAATGTCAGGGCTAAGCTTTCATCCCAAGAGGCCATGGATCCTTGCAAGTTTGCACAATGGTGTCATCCAGCTGTGGGACTATCGGATGTGCACACTTATCGACAAGTTTGATGAGCATGATGGTCAGTGTGATGAGTTCTAATAATTACCTTGATTAAACTTTTGAAATCAGATCATTTTGTGGAAAGATCTGGAATATCTTTGATGTGTCTTCTCCCATAGGGCCTGTCAGAGGTATTGATTTCCACAAGCAGCAACCACTGTTTGTATCTGGTGGAGATGATTACAAGATTAAGGTGAGATCGCAGTGAAATACACTTAAATTGTCTGTTTGAGAGTTTGTTAAAATTCTTAAATCTCTCCCTATTGCAACAAAGCATTTGATATTTATCTTAGTTGTGATTTGAACCTTTTATTTCAGGAAAATCTTGGACACACCATACTGTCTTTGTTTAAAGTGGAAATTCTTAACTTGCTTCAGTGGTGAAGTTCTTTAGTGGATCCCGATCTTTGATTCCTCATTAGCAGAATAAAACTACAAAAAATAGTTATGATTAACACTGATAGTTACTAGATATACTGGATTAAGTGTCCCATTGCTTTTCTCAGGTGTGGAACTACAAGCTGAGACGCTGCCTATTCACTCTCCTTGGACACCTTGACTACATCAGAACCACCTTCTTCCATCATGTGAGTAGATGTGCAACTTTGAGATATCTGCTCCGTCTTTATTAATCAACAATTTCAAGGTGCAAGGATGCTTAAAATGATAAATGATTAATGGATCAAGTCAGTCAGACCGTACAAGTAAACAAACTTGGTGGATTGCTCATTAGATGTTGCTCTACAACAGAATTATAAAAGTAGTATATGAGCACAAATTAATGAGTAAGACTATGAATTACAGTGGAAAGTTTATTTCAGAGCCTTATTGATCTAAAGAATTGGAAGCTTTTGGCAGTCAGATATAGAAGATAAGAAGCATCTATATTTTAATCTATATTTCACTCTTATTTGAGTGTATTCAACGCCTAAATGGAAATAAGTTCTACAAATGAGTTGGTGTGGTACAGACTGGTACAAATACAGAAATAAGTATTTTCCCCTTTTGGTTTAAGAATCTGTTCTGTGATTTAACACAACCTTTTTTTATGCAGGAGTATCCCTGGATTCTGAGTGCCTCGGATGACCAGACCATTCGAATTTGGAACTGGCAGTCCAGGACTTGTGTCTGGTAAGGGAGACTATTTATTCAGCACCTTTAAAATTCAATGCAATGAGAGAAACATGAATACAAAGTTAACTGGCTTACTGTACACCAAAATATACTAAGAGTAATTAAGGATTCCACACAATAATACATGGAATGGTATGGTATGCCACCAAAAGAATAACTCATAACTTTATACATTATATGAGAAATATTACAGTGACCTATGTTTTAGAAATCTTCTACAATAATTTCACTCTGTGTGGTTCAATAAAATTATGTTTCTTTTTCTCATTTTCTCTTGCAGTGTGCTGACAGGGCACAATCATTATGTGATGTGTGCCCAGTTCCACCCTTCTGAGGACCTTGTTGTATCTGCCAGTCTTGACCAGACCGTGCGTGTGTGGGATATTTCCGGTGAGGGTTTTGGATGGGGAGGGGAGGACAAGGGATAGTGGGTCAAGTTTAAGGGGTTTGGGGCGGGTGTGGCTTATAGATGTTGAGAAAGAGGTAGGAACAGGATGTCTGGAAAGGTTCTGAACCTCCTCTTCCTCCTCAATGTAGAAAATAAACCTCTATGGGCTGTTTGCAAAAACACCTCTCTATTTTAGGCCAAGCACAGAGACAGATTAGTATAACTTTTATAGCTCGAAATAATCACATAATCATGTAGTTAAATATTTTAAGTATAATTCCATGTGAATTTATGTTTGGCCAAAGTATCAAGATTTAGTTAGATAAGCAGATAGGGCATGGGAGAGGTGATTTTGTGCTTTTGCATGTTTTTTACTGTCTCTAATGGTGTTCCTTTCTTTGCTGTCCGTCTAGCATTTTCTTGCTTGTTGACCCATTAACCAGTTAACTTTTCCCTCTCATGTTCTTCATATCTTAACCTAAAATCAAATGGATTTATTGTCTCCTGTCCATGGATTTTGTTGGAACACCAAGCTTGGTCTCTTGTCCAATTGTGTGCATGGTTCTGTGTATGTAGAGTCTGAATTCTGACATCACACAACCCCTCAACAGGACGCTGGAATTCTTGTATTCTGGGTGGATAGCGAATATCCAGCAGATAGGATCTCTTCATTTGTCAGTGCTCAACTCATGCTGTTATTGCTGCATTTTCCACCTTTGTGTGAATGACAACAAAAAAAACCCCACCACTAATGCGCATGACAGCGTAGTCCTCACAAACTCACGGTTGGATGATAGTGTCAATGATAACTCAATATCTGAATGCTTCTCTTGGCATGAGAGTTTCCATTCTCACTTTACAGCCAAAACTAAGCTGCTGCTTCACTTTTTACAATTGATATGAAGTATAACGACATTCTTTATTCATATCATAGCCATAATATATTCATTTATCAGCATGACTCGAACAACTTTAGACGGCATGACTGTCGACATTGCAAGAGATGATTTTGCAAGTCTATGACCCCTAACACAAGCATGGACTCTTTGAAGCTAAATATCTTTCATATTTGACATCCAATGCCCAATCAGAGCACCTCTATACAACCCCCAGCCACCACCCTCCCCATCAGCCAAAATCAATCAACCCACTTCTTATGTCCCCTCTTCCTCATGCTCCACCACCCACCATCACTGGAAACATCCACGCCTGCACATTGGTTCCTACTGCCAATCTGTTTTCACAATATCTGTTAAGCCTGTTGAACCATCTGTTCACCATATCCCTTGAATGGGCAGGAACCATTAATACAAACTTGTTTCTCAGTGTAATTTTACCCTTCCAATTTGAGTCGGAAGCTCATTAATATTTATGGGCTCTGATAGATAGAAAAATAATCAATATTCTTGCATTTGTGTTGGTAATTAATTAACCCAATCAATAGTGACGTCCCTCTGGTGGTCATATAGTTTATAGACTCAAACTGGGGGGCAATGAGAGACCAGAGGTTGTGTTGGTGTGTTTTAAGCCTGTGTGAGTGTTCAGTGGTCCAACAGTCAAATCATCTTTCCCCTTAACTTTGTTAATGTGTTGAAATTGAAAATTTCCATCATCTCCCATCTTTCTAGATGGTGGTTTGTATTTGTTTGTTCATTAACTTATCTTGTTCCATCTTCTTCCTCCCCTGCATTGTGATTATCCCTGATGTAATCTGTATATGGCTCCACCCTTGCGCGTGCTACTATGAATATTGGTTCCAGGTCTGAGAAAGAAGAACCTCTCTCCCGGTGCTGTGGAGACAGAGGTGCGTGGCATCTCTGGCGTCGACTTGTTTGGCGCATCAGATGCTGTTGTTAAACACGTCCTTGAGGTGAGTCTGACCTCAGCGGAGGTGGCAACTCCATGTTAAAATTTATGAAGGATTTTAGAGAAGCAGAAAGTCATTTGCTTTTTTTGAAATCACCTTTTTAAATTGATAGCTTAAAGACATAGAACTGTTGATTACAAACAACAATTCTACGTTGCTTTTTTATTGACATCATACTCCATTATTTCACTGATAGTATTAAACTACGTTTTAGGTGTTACCATACTGTCAGACCATTTTTTACAGGAAGTTAAAGCTAGAAAGAAGCCAGTGCTATATAATATAATGAATCAAGTCCAAGTTCAACCCATTTTGAGTTTTCAGAAGAATCCAGATCTATTTTTACAATTCTTCGAAGGCAGGCATTTATCTGTGTTTCTTGCCGCTCTTTTCTCCATTAGGTCAAGTGTTGAGTTGATACTAAACAGGATTGCCTCAAAATATGGTTTGATTTTCATATTTAATGGGTAGTTTGTATCCCATACCAGTAAAAAAAAACAACAATTGATTTCTTTTTTTATGATCTTTTACATCATTCGTTACTCGAACAGCAAAATAAAGAAAATTTTCGAGTATTCAAGAAAGGCTCTCTGTTACAGTTAATTTCAGGTAAATTAACTTTAGGCATTCAAATTGCCCAGAGGCTACTTAGTCCATTTATACCTCAGCATTCAGCAAGCCTCCAGTTCTTTCCCTCAGTGCCTCCTCGTCTCTGAGAAGAAACCAGTTGGTGTTGTCTAAGTTGGTTTCTCTCTATAATAGGGTCATGACCGGGGAGTAAACTGGGCAGCTTTCCACCCCAGCATGCCTCTCATTGTCTCAGGGGCTGACGACAGGCAGGTCAAAATCTGGAGGATGAATGGTGAGTGTTGGTAAAGGGAAATTATCAAGGAATCCACAATAGCAATGGGGAATGTCAACACATTATTCTGACAGTTTGATTTAAACCAATATAACCAACTTATCATATGACATAAAACTAGAGTGGCACCAATATTTCTGGATTTGATGGCTTTTATTTATGATGAATGGAAAAGTGCAGAAAGCGGCAATGTCTTACATATTTTCCATCATATTATCTGAATTCAAGTCTATTTTGGTTAGAGAATTTTATCTCTTAAATTTTCTTTAGAGCTAATACAAATGTTTTGATTTCTTGGTGTGCTGTTTTCACCAAAAAAGTCCAATCACAAGAGTCAAGTGTCATATTTCAGTTTTCATACTAAAACTGAACATTTGACTTGCATCAGTATGCCAAGGTAATCAGAAAATGAAAGATATTCTCACAAGCCAAGGAAAGGCAGTGCTTTTGCTCCTGCACTTGGCTGTTTGCAGATTGGATGTGGGCCACCTACTAACACTTAAGCTGGCTGGAGCTAAATGACTTGTTGATAAACTGGCCAGTTGAGAAATAAATATCCTTTTCTCTAATTACATAAATCAGATTGAGTCTCAGTTCTGGAGCTCTTTCTCCATATCTAGCATGTGAGTATCTAATATTTATTCTACATTTATTAAGCTGTTGTTGACAGCCACTGTTTCCCACCATTGCTACAGAAAATATGACATTAGGATAATTCAAATACGCTCATTTGAAAATTAAGCATAAGCTAAATAGATGTATTCTAAACGGATTTCAAGGCCATACGATTGTGACTTTGAATCTCAACATACCTCAATTTTAAACTTTAGCTTTTGTCTTTCGCCATTATACTGATAAGTCATTCTCTTCCCAGAGTCTTGTCGGACAAAGATGACATTTTTAAGTCTAGTCTAAGCTATTTCTTTAGGTCACATGGAAATGGTCTGTGACCCACTTCAGAAATTCCTGAATTAGGGAGCATGACAATATGGATTCCTATAGCTGCTACTTTTTGGATTTTTAATGTTTTTCTGCACCCCTGTGGACAAAAGTGGTGGTGTTTCATGGAACGAGTTTATTTTGCAAGAGCTTCACTTTATGGTGCAAAGATATACATTCATTCATCTCGGCGAGTTTGTGCATTTGTTTTGAAGGGAAGAGTGAGAAATGTAGTGGTTTTTCAGAAAAAAAATCCTTGCTGCATTATGATTAATGCAAAAAGATTTCTTAGAAAACGTCTGATTTTTTTTCTTGGCAAAATGTATAAATGAACCATTGAACACTACTGTACCCATTCTTGACTGCTCATTTATTAAACAACACAATTTTAGTTATGATCCCAATTCACAAAGTTTCTCTTGAGCTCTCACTTTCTCTCTCCTTTTCTCTCTCAATCCAGAGTCCAAGGCGTGGGAGCTTGACACCTGCCGGGGACACTACAACAATGTGTCTTGTGCAGTCTTCCACCCACGGCAGGAGCTCATCCTGTCCAACTCCGAGGACAAGAGCATCAGGGTCTGGGACATGTCCAAGAGGACTGGTGTCCAAACATTCCGCAGAGACCACGACCGCTTCTGGGTGCTGGGGGCTCATCCCAACCTCAACTTGTTTGCTGCTGGTAAATTTGTGTACACTTCATGTGCCTGCGTTAGATCATTGTAGGTAGTCTATTTCACATATAAAATATGCTTATGGGTATGATGCCATTTGAAGTTCGGTTCCATCATTTAAATTAACTGTTAAGGCAGCTTTAAGATATCTTTTTTAATACAAAAGCTTATACATACTATACTATACTATTTATATACGTATATACTATTTGGGCTATAAAAAGCTATATATCAACACATACAGAAATATTGATAGTAAATTAGCCCAAGTGCACTATTGTCTTAAAAAAGGTATTTTTTACTCGTAGGCCACGACAGTGGGATGCTAGTGTTTAAGCTGGAGCGTGAGCGGCCTGCCTACGCTGTATATGGTAACATGCTTTTCTACGTCAAGGACCGCTTCCTCCGCCAGCTTGATTTCAACAGCAGCAAGGACACCGCTGTCATGCAGCTACGCAGGTTTGTTTGCATTGTCGCTCCTGGATACAAGTACAAGGGCTCTGTTGTATTTTGAATACATAACGTTTGGTGTTTAATTTATTTAGGTTAAATAGGTTAAACTAATTTGTGTTGTCAATGTCTGCTGAAAAAAGGTGATAAACCATCTTAAAAGTGTCCAATAGTGGTTTCACAATCGTAGTTGGACTGTGCTTTATTTGCCAATGGAAGAAGTCTTCAAATTCCCAGGGGGATAAGGGTCTTTGAGTCAACTCTTCTGGTTTGTCTTGTTTTACAAGATGGATCACAATGTTTAGCCTTTAGTTGTTTAGACCAATTGATTATTCTTTTTGTTTTTCCCCAGTGGTTCCAAGTTCCCAGTTTTCAGCATGTCCTACAACCCTGCTGAAAATGCAGTGCTGCTCTGCACCGTAAGTATTGACCTGTAAAATCTTACATCTCCAGATCATTTGATGTGTAGGTAGATACACAGTATTCTTTATGTACGTCATGTGAACACTTGTCTCCTGCAGAGGGCGACCAACTTGGAGAACAGTACCTATGACCTATACTCCATTCCAAAAGAGAGTGACTCTCAGAACCCTGACGGTATTTTTAAAAATTAAATTAAACGATGTAGCTTTTACAAGCTAAATACTGGTCTTTGAAATGGCATCACACTTCGATTCATCCATTTGGTTTATCAGAATTCTGCATTCTTTTAAATGGTTTTTAATTTAGAAATAATTTGACTTAGTGGAATGGTTGCATTAAACTATTATGATATGACTAGACATTGCAAAGGCACACAGAAAGACACAGCCTTTATAACCAACGCTCTGAATTTCTTTCTGAAGATAACCTCTATGACCCAAATCAGTCCTGCCTAGGTTCTTACTTATGTTGTATCATATGTATGTCACTTTGGATAAAAGTGTCTGTTAAATGAAAATATACATTTCAAAGTGTTTCTGATTCATTTTAGCACCTGAAGGGAAGAGGTCCTCTGGTCTGACTGCAGTCTGGGTGGCCAGAAATAGATTTGCTGTCTTGGACCGCATGCACTCAGTAAGTGCACATGTGTGTGCGTTCGTGTGTTTGTTTATGTGTGCGTTGGATTACCAAACTCTAGCTAAATACTCTCCAGCATCAGCAACACTCCCCCTGTCATAGAGCTTCTTATTATTATTTAGTTTTTTAACAGCAGTTGGCAAACCACCTTAACATTACTGACAGCAACTGACCTGGAGTGTGAAACCAGGCGCACAGGCATAGCATACAATGTGAATTTGTTTTACGTCGGTTAAACCATGGCGGAGGGCAGTGACGGCTTTCTGGCAGAGATTTCTCAGCCTTTTAAGTGTGGCTGTGGTGTTTATTTATCTAACCCTGGATTAGGAAAACTTTTCATGAAAAAATAAATAATTTAATTTTCTTTCGTCCACCTTGATTCTTACCAAACTCTGCTAAACTCCTTTACAGTTGCTGATCAAAAACCTGAAGAATGAGATAGTGAAGAAGGTGCAGGTCCCAAGCTGCGAGGAGATCTTCTATGCTGGCACAGGATCACTCCTGTTGCGTGATGCAGATGGTGTCACCCTGTTTGACGTGCAGCAGAAGCGCTCACTGGCCACAGTCAAGATTGCAAAGGTCAAGTATGTGGTGTGGAGTGCGGACACAAGCCACGTAGCTCTGCTGGCCAAACATGGTGAGCAGACAATGATATGCACCAAGACTTGTGCACCTACACACAACAAATACACATAAATTATTTTTCCATTGTTCAAGTTCTCTGAATGTTTTCTTTAGCACATAGATATTTTCATTTAAATGCTGGAATGTTCAGCCTATATGATAGCTTGATTTCCAAACTTAAAACAACTTGTTTTCCAAACTTGAACCCAAAAATTAATCTGTAAAAATGTATGATTTTACAGATAGACTTTTTAACATCAAATTAACCATGGACTGTTTTTATATAAGCTTTGAGAGGTTAAACCGTCATTATTGCCTGTGCTGTCTTTCTAGCTATCATGATCTGCAACCGCAAGCTGGAGAGTCTGTGTAATATCCATGAAAATATCAGAGTGAAGAGTGGAGCCTGGGACGAGAGCGGAGTCTTCATCTACACCACTTCCAACCACATCAAATACGCACTCACTTCTGGGTATTGAAATATGGTTTCACTTCTTCTGACGGATACCATGTTTGTTTCAATGAAGTATTTATCATGCTTCTAATGTGGCAGGGAGCGGACTATTTTTTTCTACAAGCTACATAATTCCCCACACATTCAGTTTCTTCTGTTAGCCTATATAACTTCAAGAGGAAAGTAAGAACTCTAAATGATGGTTGCCAACAGGTCAAAATGGCTGATAATAGGCAGTTTACCTTATCACGGACATTGCTAATTGCTAAATGATCTACCTTTCTGGTGGGAGGGTTCAAGTATAGATTATTGGACAGTTTAAGGAGAAAAATGCCTGGCATTTCTTCAGTGATGATCATTGTCTACAAGGCTAATGATGAAATATGTAGTTATCATTTTGATTTATTTATTATTTTTACTTCCCTGTTTTCTTTCTTGCAGAGACCATGGAATCATCAGGACCCTGGATCTACCCATTTACGTGACTCGTGTGAGGGGCCATAGTGTCTACTGCTTGGACCGGGAGTGCAGGCCCCGAGTACTCACCATTGACCCCACTGAATACCGCTTTAAATTGGCCCTGGTCAACCGCAAATATGAGGAGGTGGGTATTATTAAAGAAGGAATTGTTTTTAATATGTTTTATTTTTTTATTCTATCTGTAAGATGCATACTTTCAAATCGAGTATTTAATTTCTTGAAAGGGTTCCTATGAAATTAGGAGAGCAATAGTATTTAAATGTGCCATGGAGAACCATGTGTTTCTTTCTAACCCAGCGCTACACCGGTTGATTTCTGTAATTAGCAGTCATGACTATGGCCAATAAACTTGTGGTTGTGGCAATTCAGAACCTTTGAAAAGCCCGTTTTATCTCACAATTGAGTATTATCTTATCAGCTGATTTTTCACTTAAGTCTGATACACCTGGCATGGATCTACTCTCAACTGTTTGCATTCTATAACCAATGTCATGGATATTTGTCATTGTTGTCCCTCCTGTATTCTTTAGGTCCTTCACATGGTGCGTAATGCCAAGCTGGTTGGCCAGTCCATCATAGCCTACTTGCAGAAGAAGGGCTACCCAGAGGTGGCGCTGCACTTTGTCAAAGATGAGAAGACCCGCTTCAGCCTTGCTCTGGAGTGTGGCAACATTGAGGTGGGTTGGCAGCTATAGGTTAGCTCTCAATGTCCTACCAGTCTTTGTTGAAATTCGTCTTAAGCTTAGTTTAGAGATTTTTTTCCATCAATGGTTGAGGACAAGATGGGGGTAAGATAAGTGATCCATTGTTACCGATCTCTTCCAGAACTTTTGTCTACCTGCTTTAATAATATGGAGTCATGCTGATTGGTCAATTGTTCTTGTTTCACATGATATAGCTATGATCACAGGTTACTGTCAGTTCACTTGTTTCAAAATGTTTATTGAATCTGCCATTCACATGATGATGATAACCTCATTCTCAATGGTTGTTTGCATAGAAGAGTCATTTTATGAAAAAAAAATTTCACCTCTGAAAAAACCTTGTATAAAAGGAGAGTGAAACAACACCAGCTTTGAGTTTCATGATTATTTTCCTTAGCAAGGGAAAGATACTTATGTACTTAGGAACGCCTATTCTCCTCACACCTCAAGGTGGCGCTAGAAGCAGCCAAAGCTTTGGATGAGCGCAGCTGTTGGGAACGTCTTGGTGAGGCTGCCCTGCTGCAGGGTCACCATCAAGTTGTGGAGATGTGCTACCAGAGGACCAAGAACTTTGACAAGCTCACCTTCCTCTACCTCATCACTGGCAACTTGGCCAAGCTGCGCAAGATGATGAAAATTGGTAAGTGATGAAATGTGTGTATAAGAGATTGTATGCACTTGTATTGCTGGTAAGTAGTACTGAACAGTGAAAATCACATGTTCATTTATTTCTAATTTATTTCTGTGTGCACACGTGTATTATTTCTCTGTAGCTGAGATCAGGAAGGACATGAGTGGCCACTACCAGGGAGCTCTCTACCTGGGAGATGTCAGTGAGAGAGTCCGCATCCTCAAGAGCTGTGGACAGAGTGAGCTCAACATTGCTTTCCATCCATATTAACTCTCATTCAACCTTTGACTCCTTTACATGAAATTGACTTGTTAGAATTGTTGTTTACAGCAAAGGTAACTTAATTTTAATAAACTATATTTTGTGATCAGAGTCTCTGGCTTACCTGACCGCTGCCACACATGGAATGGATGAAGAGGCTGAGGCCCTGAAAGAGACCTTTGACCCAGAAAAAGAAACGGTGTGTAGAATGGATCCTCTGTTTTTTCCCCCTCCATGTATTGGGCTGTAATTTGAAGGATCAGTCTAAACCAGTGGGCATTATACTGGGCAATACTGAAGGGCAATAGTGTGGAAAAAGATTCTTTTAAAAAAAGTTTAGATATGCATTTTATTTTGCCTGATTTAAATTTTCAGTTGCTCTGTAGTTGTTATGTTGCCCTTACATACTTTGATGTCGTAGGTGCCAGAGGTGGATCCTAATGCTCAACTGCTGCAGCCCCCACCACCCATTAACCCCCTGGATACCAATTGGCCTCTGCTCACTGTGTCCAAGGGCTTCTTCGAAGGAGCCATTGCAGCTAAGGGTGAGCCCTCAGTCTACCGCATCTAAAATGTCTGTGTGTGGGTGTGTGCTTACACATGTATCAAGGCTCAACTCCCCTGCCATCCCAAGAAACTCCTAGCATAAGTCTTATTTCATATTAAAATAAGAATTGTTATTGGCAATGATAACTTTATTTTGATAAACTCACAATCAGTACTGACATTTATGTTTTTTCAAGCTGTCTCTTGCCCCATTTTTTGTTTTATCCTACTGTTCGTACAGATGCATACTTGCTCACAAACCTGCTCATGCTCCTGATGTACACCCATACACACTTCTACACACTCACTGCAACATTAAGTTTTCTATGTATTGCTGCCATGAGTAGTTTTTTTTCAATATTGGTGGTTCTTTAAAACCCTTTTGGAGTCAAGAGTAACAGTTTGAAGAAACCTGTGATGATGACCTCTGTGTTTTACAGACTTTCTGTCCTGGCCTCAAGTAAACTTTGTACTAGTGATGAATGGCAGTGGTTGTTTTTAACATCTGTATATTATGGGCTTCAAGGGAAAGCAGGTCAGATGGCAGCAGATCTAGATATGGATGCTCCTGGAGGAGAGGGATGGGGTGAGGATGCAGAGCTTCAACTGGATGAAGGTAAACCTTTTTTATTTTTTGGTTTTGATAATATGTTTCATCACCTTAACTAAATATTTCTCCAAACATGTTTTTCACGTTCATGTTTTCATGTTTTTTCTTCCTTTACTTAATGATCTGCTGGTTAACATGATCAAATGTTATACTAGCTACTTTTTACTGTTGCATTTGCACAGCTACAGTTTGCCATTGGATCATATTCACTTAGTCTCTATGATTAACATCTGTCTAGTGTTGCTGTGTTTTTTGCATTGTTTTGCATAACCTTTTTTCCCCCAGTTTAATTCATTTCCTGTTTTCTCATTGCTGTATCTCATCAATCCAGTTTCCTCAAAAGGATTCCTTAATCTGATGTAAGATATCCCATTCTAACCATCTTAATGAGTTAATGCTTGCATTTTTCATGTCTGTACCCTCTTCAGATGGCTTCATGGATGCCCAGGAGGGTTTAGGAGAAGATGGAGGAGTGGCAAAGGAGGAAGGAGGAGGCTGGGAAGTTGAAGAGGATCTGGACCTTCCTCCAGAGCTGGTGAGAACCCTTCAAACAATAAGCCAGGAATTGATATTAACATTAGTGTTATATGTACATTAACATTAGCATATGCATTTTGACCTTTTAATGTCAAATATAGCAGCTTTTTTTCATTTAAAATTCCATACTAAACTTAAATTATATACGTATACAAATGGCCAATGTTGTTAGGTAATTGGTGAGAAGAAGGTATTCTAAAAAATCTATACGGATGCCATCTTCACTTACCAATCTGCCTGACTGCTCTCTTCAACCTATAGGAAATGCAAGCAGGCACAGGGGGTGGAACTGAGGATGGCTTTTTCGTCCCACCAACCAAGGGAACAAGTCCATCCCAGATGTGGTGCAACAACTCCCAGCTGCCCGTGGACCACATTTTGGCTGGCTCCTTCGAGACCACCATGAGAGTATGTGATATGAGTTTATTAGCTTTTTTACCCTCTTGCCTAGAGTTTCAAATCTTGTCTGAGTTTAAGCCAAGGAAAATTTAACAATTAGAACAGTATGTTTTTTCTTGATTCAGATGACTTATGAGTAGTATATCTAACATCCCCCTCTCCATCTTTATAGTTGCTCCACGACCAGGTAGGAGTGGTGAACTTTGGCCCCTACAAATCCCTGTTTATGCAGACGATGTCCCGAGGTCGTACCTGTTACTTGGGCTTGCCCTCCCTCCCTTGCCTTCGTGGTCACCCTCAGAGGAACTGGAAGGTATGGTGATGCATATGTATAATTTTTTTTGTTCTTTAGTCAAATGTAACAATTCCTATTTTTTTATTAGTCTATTTGCTCTATTTAACAAAATAATTTGTTAAATAACTTTGTGCCAAATGGTCACTCTCTCCTTTCTTTAATTGAAGGACTGTGGGGCAAAGCAGGGTCTACCAGCTGTGGGCCTGCACCTGTCTGATCTCATTGCCCGTCTGCAGCAGTGCTACCAGCTGACCACATCTGGCCGGTTTGAGGAAGCCGTGGAGCGCTTCCGAGCCATCCTGCTTTCTGTGCCACTACTGGTGGTGGATAACAAGCAGGAAATTGCCGAGGTGGGTGCCACCCCTGCAATTTATGTCATTTTCATTGATAAGTGCATTACTATCAGCCTAAAAGTGTTTATGCAGTTATGGGTGTATAATGAAGAACTTCTGGTGGTTAGGGTGATTCAAAACATTTGTTCTCATTATTTTTCTTTTAGAGTTTCCGTGGATGATTTTTCTTTCAACTGTAAAGTAGCTTTATAAACTATATTTGGATAAATGCTGTATGATATCATTACTTTATGAATGCTGATTTTATTTGCTTCTGTCCTTTTTTCCTAGGATTAGCTTAACATTAAATTAATATATTCCTGCCAATATTAAAAGCGCTCTATAAGCCCAAGTCCATTTGTCATTTATTAAGATCAAAGTAGAGTCTATGTGGCAGAATATACATTTCAAAGACCTATATGAGCTTGAAATTTAGGTCGAATATTAAATGATTCTGCTACATATATTGAGTTACCTCAGTTATAGCTTATGGAGCCTCCCAGCCCAATAATTTCACATGATTGTACATCGATAACAGGTGTGACAATAAACATCTTGAATCTATAGAAATACTCACTGAATTAGATTTTTTAAACAGGCACTTGTGTCTTACAGGCCCAACAGCTGATAACAATCTGCAGAGAGTATATTGTGGGGCTGACTATGGAGACGGAGAGGAAGAAGTTGCCTAAAGACACACTGGAGCAGCAAAAGCGGCTGTGTGAGGTAAGACTTTTTTTCCCTTCACCCACTCCACGAAAAGGAGCATTTATAGGTCTCCTTTAAAAGAAATTTCTCAGCCTTCTCTGGTTTTCTTTCAAATTATTTTTATAGGCAGTTTTACCTCCAGTTGTAGGTGAAATAAGGGAGGAGAGCAAAGAGAAAACATGCGACAAAGGTTTTAGGCAAGAATTAAACCTGCGACTCTACTAAGCTTGAGCCAGCGTGCTATCCTTTGACTAACCAAGGCTTAGTTACTAAACTCCTTACCTGTTCCTGGAATAGGTCATGTCTGGCTAGACTGGGCGTCTGACTCGAAGTTATTTGCTGGTTATAATGTCTGATTGTTCAGAATTCGGGTTATTTTAGGAATAGGTACAATGAAATATTACCTTCAAAAGATGACTGGTTACCTGCCAAAGTGTCTGTTATGATAAACTGACCCACTAGCCTAGACAAAAAACATCTGGTGTTCATTTCTCAAACGTTTTTCATTTGACATAAATCAATTGGTGCTTTTCTGAATGGTGTATGCATGTTTATTTTCTAACAGATGGCAGCCTACTTCACTCACTGCAGTCTCCAGCCCGTCCATATGGTCCTAGTTCTGCGCACAGCTCTCAACCTCTTCTTCAAACTGAAAAACTTCAAGACAGCAGCTGGGTTTGCACGACGCCTGCTTGAGCTTGGGCCCAAACCAGAAGTTGCACAACAGGTGGATTTAATGTTTCTTCTATGGCAGTAATGATTTATGCATGCACGAAGGGAAAAGGGCACACAAGAATTTTATATTTGAACAGATGCAAATGTGATGTTGCTATTGGGCTGTTTTTATGGTCCTGATCTTGTCTGAAAGAATTCAGTTAACATGAATAGAATTCTTGGTCTAACATTTAGACACGCAAGATTTTGGCAGCCTGCGAGAAGACCCTGACAGATGCCCACCAGTTGAACTATGACCCCCACAACCCATTTGACTTGTGCGCTGCCTCTTTCGTCCCTCTGTATCGTGGGCGCCCAGTGGAGAAGTGTCCCCTGTCTGGTGCTTGCTATTCACCCATATACAAGGGTCAGGTCTGCAGGGTCACACAGGTATGTCAAGAGCACCATGTATAGCACCAGTTCTATTGTTGGATCATGTTTATGATAAGGAACAATTATTTTTCCTCAAGTCGGCACAGTTTAAAACCAGAATTACAAGGGCTTCACAGTAAGTAACAAGAAAGTTTACAATAATGTGGATTTCTTAAGTCAGGTTTTGGTATGTTTAAAATGTGTTCCATGTTTTTACGGGGAGTTCCATTTTGTTCATGAAACAATAAAATATAAACTTCCTTTTAATGGAATTTATTTTGAGATAGTCCAAACAATGGTGTCCATTTGTAAACTGTCATTTTGTAAATCTATTTTGAGAACTTTTAATTAAAATGGTGATCATTGCATGCAATATGCATGGGCACGATTCCATTAATACTGGGATGATATCCAGCACTCTACATGTACCCCTATCCGTAGGGTTAGTGGTCGTGTCAGGAAGGTTATGCGATGTAAAATTTCGCCAAATTAATATGCAGATTGAAAAGTCTATACCAGATTGGTCAAGGCCACCACTGGCGCTGTGCCTTCACAAAGGGTACCATTGGAAACTATAAAATATGTTGTGGCTCTCCCTGAAGAAGAGGGAACAAGCTGAAAGAAGAAGAAATTAAAAAGGTGATCATATGATGATGTGATAAGACCACTCAGGAATACATTTCTAATGTTTTGATCTCTTCATTTTGAAGGTGACAGAGATTGGCAAGGACGTGATTGGTCTGCGAGTGAGCCCCCTCCAGTTCCGTTAGACAGAAGCGAAGGAAAGGAGATGAGGGGATGATGACTCCTGTCAGAATAATTATCCACATGGATAAAATGAATTTAAAGGTGGAGCCGATGTTTGTCTCCATGTGGAATATTTAACCTAGATGTCAACTTTTCTTTTGTTCTGTCAGCTTCCTGGTTGTAAACTCTGCTCTGCATTTCCTGATAAGCAAGTTTCATTGAAACTTGGAGACCTCTAATTACATTAACTGTGAGATGGATAAAGCAAATTCAACAGCAACTCTATGTATACATGATGATGAAACAATAAAATTCTGCTAAATAACCAATCTAAAGTGTGCTCATGGGAGTCTGGTGTGTTTTTTATCAGGAACAGAAGGCATTCTTCAAACCAGCGAGGTGGTTTTATCTGCCTTGTGGCATCAACAGACTAGCTTGATATGTACAGTGAAACATGATCAAGATCCCAGTGTTACAAAAAAATATTAGAGAATTTATTTTAGTTCGCTTGGAAATTCCAAGATAATATTTAATTACTTTTTTTTTAAATTCTTCATCTTGCTTACTGATGGTATGGAAGCCAACCTTATCAACTACTGGACTGGAAGGAATCGGTCACTTGTGAGTCAAATCATTGAATAAAATACTAAGTTCTCTCGACTAGGCAAGTTTCTCTTAAAAGATAAATATTATTTCAAGATAACATCCCTCATTTTTTGGTGCCTGGGTGCTGCAGCGGCTCACTGCTTCTATACGATAGGATGGGTTAAATGTAGAGAAAGGACGTTTTTCATTGTTTGTGTGTGAGAGAGAGAGGCAAATGAATGCAGCATCGCCTTTAAATTAGATAATTCATTATTAGCTTTTTATTAAAAAAAGATAAATCATCTGTACACAACATGTTATTGGAGGAAACGTTTCATTACTCAACCATGTGACATCTTCAATCTGACTGAAGATGTCATGTGCTATTGAATATGATCCATTACATTTGAATCTAGGATCGGAGCTTTCCAGTTTAAATGGATAAAAGCTCATTTGGTGCAGCCTGGCTCTATATGGGTGGCTTTTTGGTTTATTGAGAAATTATTCTGAGGTTTATAAACTTCCTTCAAAATACTAGATTTCCATAAACAGATATTAATTGTCCATGTTCATATTAAACAACTGGAAAATAACATTTATCCATTATTTCTAGTCGTATGGCACCACCTTGTGGAACAATAGGACCCCTACAATTAAGAGGAAGCCCTTATGTTAACAAGAGTTGCATGATAAAAAACATTTTGTGTGTTAACTTGATGGATTAAAATCATAATTTTATGTGGTTCAAGATGTTCCAATATTTTATTTCTTTGCAGCACACGAATCCTCCAAGACTCCCATACCATATCTGTCTGAATTACACTGACGGGAGGTAAACCGCTATTTCCCCCAGTGGGACTAATAAAGGAATATCTTATATCTTATCTTATCTTAAATATACCCTTCCCCCTGGAGCTTGTATTTTTTGTTCATTTTTTAAAAATAGGTAAGTTAATGTCTCTTTTCTTGAGTTTATAGATGTGTATCGTTATTAATGAGGTCGTTGCCAACCATTTTGATGAGGTCCATTCTACAGTGGAACCAAAACCAATCAAACCCGGAAGAGGTGCGTCGACACTTCCTATGGGATTTTTCCCCTTACAATCAGGAAGATGGACTTGTTATCGAGCAAATGGGCTGTTATTTTCCTAATATCCATACTTTTAAATGGTAAGTTGAGTTCTGACAACATTGATTTAACGCGTTCAAATGTACCTCCCCCCAGCTATCATGTTCGTGACTTAAACGTTTAGCTTTTCTAGACTTCTTTATGTTTAGCATCTCAAGCAGCTAGCCGAACGCTTTGCTAGCTATATATGTCCTTGATTATAAGTTATATTCACAAACTCTATTGACGTTATTACATGAAGTTAATTGAGACTCACGTTTCGCGTTGTTTAGTCCAATCCACTTACAATACAGAGTCACAAACTATTGTATGTTCCGCTTTTTGGTGAGGTCTTCCCATATTAAAGCAAGTCAGACATAGATTCACTTCACATTCGCCCCCTTGGCGTAAGTCAGCGTGAATACTCGTGACTGTTGTGCAGCTAGTGCCTTGGACGGGGAAGGGATTAGAGCCAACTCATGTGTGGCTCATTCTTAGGATAGGGGAAAAAAGTCCTATTCATATGTTCACATAGGGGACCGCTGGAAGGAAGACAAATACTGTAGAGTAACATGGAAACGTTTGACTCTGGTGTTATCGTTTTCGACTCATGAGGGATGCGCTTGCACACTGATCTTTGGTGTCGTGGGAATTCGGCAACTGTTCAATACCTTTTGAATTCTCTCTCATTGATTCTGTAATAGCCTTGATCACAAGCCTGCATATTAGATTGCTTCATTTACGTGTTTCTGTTGGCAGATATCACCTGTAATTCAGTGAAACAGAAGATCTACGTGGAGCTTGCAAGCTCTGCTCCCTGTGTCAGACTGCTCAATGCAACGCATCAAACAGGTTGCCAGTGTAAGTGAATTGACATTGACTCACTTTAAATGAAAGGAATTGTTTCCTAAATGTACCATTAATTGAACACACAATCACTACATAGAGTTAGAGTAACCAGCCTTAGTTGTTGGGCGTGCAAATGCATTGTTTACAAGGATGGGGATGCTTGCAGTCAGCTCAACTGATGATGGCACCTGTATGAGTGATGAAACGTTTCTGAATAAACCTTTTATCCAGTTGAAGAAATTCACTTTTTTGTGGGAGATGGGATATGTTTGTTTCCCTGACTCCTATGTCTGATTGATGGTGCGTTTATTTCAGTAGAAATCATCATGTTACCTCTTAGAATGGTGCTGGACTTTGCATTCTCTTACAGAGCATTGCATCCTCTTTGATCGCTTGGTCAGAGCAACTGTTTGAAATAGGGGTGTCCATTTAAAGCGTATTCTTAATTGACAGCCACTCAAATTAACTGACCGCTGATGGATGCTTGCTCAGCTTAACTGCTGCAATGGAAAACTTAAATTCCATGAACATGTAGGAAGAAGGCAGGTAGTGGTAAGTTCTAAAAAGAAGCAAAGCTGGATAAATAAGGATACATCATGATCTAAGCTTGTGATAGACTTAAAAACGCTGACTATGGCATCAGTTGTGAAAACCCAGGTTCCATCATGCTTTTTCCTTTGTTGAAGGTTCTCACACAACAGCAATGCAGTCTCTCTATCAACTTTGTTTGGTTTAACATCTGGGCTGATTTGCTATTGTCAAATACCACCCCAGTTACCAATGTCATCTAAGGTGTCATTACATCTTAATGATTGCAGCTTTATATAGGCTGGAATTTCCTAAAGGAAATGACTGGATTATATCAGCCATTGGGGTCTATGTTGGTTGTATTTTTATAGATAGCCCCACCCGCCACTTCTTTCATCGTCACAATATAATGTGTCATTCCTACTCCTTCTCATTATTATTATTATTATTGTTGTTGTTGTTAAAATAAGGAAGGATCCTTAAATAGTGATGAAAGAGAATATTGGTTAGAAGTCTGACAGTTAAATGTTAGCATCTCATGATACAGCTGAAGTGATTCTTTCTCCTCTTTTCATTTGTCAGCATCTATATCAGGTAATGTAGGTGTGATCCATTTGCTGGAGTCAGAGGACAACCTGGAATGGGTTCTAAGGACTGGACCCAACCCTCCTTACATGGTCTTACTTGAGTGGCCACTTTTTACCAGGTATGCTTATGCACACCCATACACACATCAGGTCCCCTTGTTGGAGAAATACTTGTTATACTTGCACACTTAATAGTAATGAATCTTTATCTCTTTTTCTGGTAGTCACCTGCTCTTTCCCTCTCTCCAATGTACTTCCATGATTTCTTGTTCACCTCACATGCTGAATCTTTCATTGAACACCAACAGCATTTTTTAAAGATACATGCTGGTACTAATTTTAACATTTGGTGTATCAGATGATGGGATATTACTGTGTGAAGACTATAGATGTTTGCATGTTTGAAAATTTACCAAATTAATCTAAAATTTTCTGTGATTTTCTAAGTGTTCTTGAGCACATTGTATTACCCTGTGCTGCTTGTCCTGCCCTACTGGCACTGTGATAGAAAGAAAAACTAACAAACCTACATCTTTAATCAATCCCTCTTTAGGTCTGTCATGATGAAACTGAAAAGTGACTCTAGCAGGGTGGCTGGGGTTGCTGTGGTGGGCCAAAATATGGACCCTGCTCAGCGATTCTCCCCTCACAACACCTGCCCTAATGAAAACACAGGTGAGTGGGAAGAGTTGGCATGCTTTTTGTCAGTATTCCACAACAATGCATGGAAATTAAATTTAAAGCTTGGAAACCCTAGTTTGACCTTTGATGATGCGCCAATGGTTGCGTACAAGTATTACAAGACATAAACCCTGCAACTTTGCACTGCCACTAACGAAACATTTGTTCAGCTCCTAACATAAATACACTGCATAACACTACGAAGGTATATTTATGCTTAGGTGTATACCACTGGTATACTAACAAATATATGTGTATATAATATACATGTATAACAGGGCAGCATAAATCAGGATGTAGGGCAGCTGTCTAGTAATCAGATATTGGTGGTTTGATCGCTGGCCCCTGCAGGAACTATGTTGAGGTGTCCTTGGGCAAGACACTGAACCCCTAACTGCTCCTGAGCACAACGCCGCGGTTCCACTCACTGTTGCTCTACAATAGGATGGGTTAAATGTAGAGAACACATTCCACTGGCCTTGGTCATGTGGCAATAAAATGATTTCACTGTTATTGTGTACAGGACTGTCTTTGTGATAGAAGGAGTTTCAGTATAGCAATCTGTACATCTTTCAGATTTGTTGCTATTTCATAAAAGGCTCACCCATGGTTTCAATAAAAATGCAATGAAAGAATGAGTCTCTTGTGATAATCAGGCTAGATAGTAGTATTGCATGGGTTGACCCATAACCAATGGGGGGGGTCACATGTATTTGGGTATACTTACTAGAAAATATCAAGGGTTCAGGTGAGTGGGGCAAAAAATGTCTAAGCAGTGCTCCAAATAAGTTATAAATAACTTGCAGAAACATTGTCTGCAATCTGCTTAGCCCTGCCTTACTAGTCCACCCCCTCTCTCTCAAACACATGCATGCTGTACCTTTGGTTTACACTGGTTACACTGGTTAGAAAGGAACAAAGAGTTCTTATCTTTAATGATAGGTTACTGGCAAATGGTCCAAAAATGAAATATTATAACACTGCTCACTTGGCCGTGTTCAAGAATAATGTTGGAAGTTTGCTGATTGAGTTCATGTGGTTAATCAAAGCATATTTTAGCAGGCTAGGTGGTGCAGACTGGCTCTCAAAATGGCTTAGGTGGGTACTGGTGTTAAAACAACAACCCTGACCCATGCATCACTACCAGATAGTGATTTTCTTTTTGCATTTTTTAACATTATTTTTCAAACTTTGTCTTGAAGAAAACCTTCGGAGAGTTTGCACAACCATCATTTATTGTTTGATTAATATTTTTAACTATGTTTTTTAGGTTTTGATGAGGGGAGGGGATGCTTTTGTTTTGCTCATGGTGTTTAACTGTACCCCGTTTCCCTACCTCATCACCATTGTTCTTAGTATTGTGGCTGATGAAAAACTCTCATCTTTCCCTCAGGTGTGTACTCAGACAGCTATGGTCCACTCATGGCCAACTGTAATGGCACAGTATGGAATCCACTAGGAAACAGCTTATCCTTTGAGAATTTTGACTTTCCCGTGTTTCACCTGAAGAAAAACAATGAGACTCAATTTATACGACAGGTAAGCATAAAGGGAGAGGCATCAAGGCATTACCCTTTGTTTGTAATTTTTCTTTTAACATTGCTGTTTATGCCCAGAAAGTTGAATCGGTTCATCTGAAAACAATATTTAGTTGAGAAACGTTTCATTACTTGCTGTCAAGCCCCAAAACACAGTGCACCAGAATTTGGTCCATCAAGGTCAGATTCTTTATTTGAAACAGAAGCAATATATTGTACACCATTAAGTGCTGGAAGGCTATGAATTGCCATGAATCCTCTGTGAAATGTAAGTGTTGTCATTTTAACTCTAATGGTCAGAAATGTGCTGGTGAAACCGGTGGCTGTCTTTGATTGTGCTACAACTGTGCCAGTTTTGGTTGTTATGCAACTGTGCTGTTTATAGGTGGGGATACCTGCAGTCAACTGAGACTGAAGAAATACGTCTCTCCCACTAAAACATGTCCAGATGAACTGATTCAACTTTCTGGGATTTGCTCATCTGTATTATTGAGCATGCACCGAGACATCGCTGTCTTGTGGTACCTGTTGCTTCATTGCCTTGAAGTCACTATGCTGTGTTAATTTTGAGTGTGTTTTTGATGGACCCTTGCAAAATGTCTGTTTCTCATAGACTACAAACCACACCAGAGTACAAGTTGCACTCAGCAAAAAGCAAGTTGTTGTGTGGAAAAGCTGTATAAATGCATTAATATGGCGGTACAATACAGAGCCCTGTGCGGGTCTGTTTTCTTAGTCCTGCTCCCTCTGGATCTCTGACCACTACCGTCCACTCCCAGAATGTGTGTGTCCGCTCCCACCCGTACCAGCAAACATTCTGACCATTCAGGCGTAAACTTTTTACTCCCATTACAGCCGTGTTACCTATTGACAGTCAAGCCCTCTGTCAAAGCATCCATTGGGTAGATACTGCCAAAAACTGAAATAACAGATGTCTCACTTCTTGTTCGTTGGATTAGGGAGGTTTGCTGCCAGGTTTAGGGAGGTTTTCTGACAGTCAGTGGATTGCTGGCTTAATACCCTGTACAGTACAGGCCCTGTTCAGATTTGCCCTGAGAAAGAGCACCTACATCTACCAATCTAATGAACTGATCATGGCCATCTGATTATATAGATAATGACTAATAAACTGATCATCCGGTATGGAAATCAGTTTTATGATCCGCATATTTGATTTAGCTAAAGTTTTACAGCAGATGTCCTTCCTGACACAACCCTGCCCATTTATACATGCTTAGGACCAGAACTAAGAATGTGTTGTGTTATGCATTCTCAGCGGTGGGGTTAAACTGATCATGAACCCAATAAACATTAGTTTTAATATTTGACAGCTCAACAAGAGGCTGCAATATGTCACTGTAGTTATGTCCGTCTGTATAAAGCCATACATATAAACCTCTATATTTATCCACCCACAGTGCTATTTTGACCATAACCATGCTGTGAATGGCAGTGCCCCCCAGTACCCTTTGTGTGCCATGCAGTTCTTCTCTCACATGCATGCTGTCACCAACACGGCCACATGTATGAGGCGAAATGACATCAACTTCAGCATCATCCCAGGTATCTAAACAAGTATACTGTATTTATATCAATACACAATGTTTAGTTTTTTATTGTCCCTTAGGCTATGTGCCACAATAATCAATGAAAAAATCACACAATTGTCTGCTCAAGTCTGTTCAGAAGACAGAACCCCTGATGGGAAGCATGACCTGAGGCTATCTCCTCCTGAATCCTTTAAATACTTTGCAGACCAGAAGTATCCAGCGTTCAGACATTAACACATCTCTGGACAACCACGGGACCATCGTGTCCCTGCTGCTCTTATTGCTTAATACCAATGGCTGCACCTACAAACATCAATTTGTCAAGCTCCTGAAGTTTGCCGATGATGGGACCATTATTGAACTTGTACGACGAGTCTGCTTGCAGATGGGAGGTTGACCACCTCATTTCCTGGTGCAGCCAGAACAATCTAGATTGAAATCCTCTGAGGACAGGGGAGATGGTGGGGGAAATTAGGAGAAGCCCACCTCCACCCTACGGACTCTCCAAATATAT
>OMLC01102134.1:0-35004 GCA_900302585.1 Regalecus glesne | reverse complement strand
ATATATATATATATATTAGACACACATCTTCGAGGGTTGCACAATAGTGAGTTACAACTCATTGCTATTGCTTTGCATAATATTACTGTTGCAGTGGGTTTGGAGATGCAGCCCGTGCATATGAATTCCACCTTTCTCCAACATTTGAGCAAAGCTTACACTTTTTAAAGGTGGGATAAAGTGACAGGAAAACATGTACTATTTGCTGATTTGAGGTGAAAGTACCCAATGGGACTTGTTGATCTAGGCATCTGCAAAGCATCACTGGATACTTTGTCCAGCAAGCCTTTCTCAAACATCCTTTCCTCTGAATAAATCTCCCCGCTTGTGGATTTGTGAGGTTTGTCAGTCATTATTGTGTTGTTTTATGACACATACACACACACCCTTCTCTTATTTTCTGTTTCTATTCAGAGGTGGTGTGTGACCCTTTGGGGGACTTCAATGTGTGGGGCTCTACCAAGCCTCTCAAC
The DNA here is from genome assembly GCA_900302585.1 of Regalecus glesne. NCBI lineage: Eukaryota > Metazoa > Chordata > Actinopteri > Lampriformes > Regalecidae > Regalecus > Regalecus glesne. The sequence goes on along the minus strand of OMLC01102134.1, from coordinate 34,531 downwards.
AACACAGAAAAAGGCCACAAGATAAATGAGAGCGTAGTTATTGCAGCAGTCAGGGTGAGTGCCTCAAAAAAGTTTTTTTTTCTTGTCTCGTGTTCAGTTTGAAAGAACATACTTGCTGTACAGCTCTCTCGAGGCTTTATTGACATTTAAACTGCCAATGTTGTCCCCAGCAGAAATCTATTGTGGTGTTGCCTACTTATTTTGAAAGCAATGTCCACCAAAATTAATCCTCATACATGGGTGTGATCTGATTCATTTTTTTATCCTGCGTTTTGAGTGTTCAAGGGGAAGCTTTCTCGGTTTGTTTTTCATTGTAGTAAAAAAAAAAATTAAATGGAAGTGATATTAAGACCTATTTGGACTTTCCCTTTTATGAATTATGACAAAAACAGATTTTTTTTAAGCGAAATCTCACGTATGAATCTCTTGGTGTTTTGCTAAACTGCAATATACAACAGGTAGTGCTAGAGACAAAGTAGGCTACATTCCTGGGTAGTTACAAGCCACATTTTTGATTTATGGGACTATAAAATGTGCCACAGCAAGCTCAACTGAATTGCTTACCTAGATATGATCTCTGCTTGTTTGTATTCCCTCCTACCCTTTGTGTACACCCCTCCTGATCGCCCTTCTCCATTCTCCTTGTCTCTGTTCCTCTTATCTCTGCTTCTGCCCTCCTTTCCCTCTTCTGCGCTTCCTCTCCTTCTCACTGTTCCCTCCTCTCTCCCCTCCTTATCTGTTTTACTCATTCTACTCTCATCTTCTCTTCACTCTCCTTTCCTACCCCACTGTGCCCTGCTGTTATCTCCTCTACCTCCATCGTCTCATTCCTTTGCTATCATCTACTCACTTCTCATTTCCTCCTCATCTCCCCTCCCCTCTCAACACCCCTCCCTTGGTCAGCTTCTCTCCCCATCCCCACCGTTCTGCTCTGTTATACATTTCCATTACTTCTTCTTTTATCGAGTCATCCTTTCATTTATCCTTACATCTCATTTCCTCTTGTTTTTGTTCAACTTCCCTTCATTTCCAATCTTCCCCTCTTACCCCTATCTCCTGTTCTCTTCTTCTCTCCTGTCCTAGCTCGACAGCAGGTCCTTCTTCTCGGAGGTCGCTTTTGGAGCTGAGAGCGCGGTCTCAGGGTTTGTTACTCTACTGGCCGCCGCCCATGCGCTGCATAATATCACCCAGGCAGTCACCCTTCCGCGCAACATCCTTTACACCTTCTTCCAAGGGGTCAGTTTTATAACACCGTTCTTCTGCTGATCTCACCTGACAACTCTCCTATTAACATTATGAACATCTAGTGATGGGTGATTTGTAAAACAACTGTTAACCTGACTGCGATGTGGATAAGGTCTCATTTGATTAACCCTTTGTTTACCAAATGCCCCGCCTTTTGTTGTTTCACTCAAAGCAACTCGTGGACCTTGCCTCTAACTCACTCAAAAACTGACATTTAGTCTCCCGTTTAGCTGCACCATCTGCATAGATTTGTTGGAAGATGTCTATTTGCTTTTTTCGCATTGTTAGCATAAATCATTATTCAGACAAGCCAACTTTAGTTCTGTTGAACCGATACAACAGCACATAGAGCTCCTTTCCCACTGAAAAAAAACCCCCACTAAAATGTGTCTTTTGTCTTTAGTGGGAAAGACAATTGGCATTGATTCCCAGGACAAATGTCTCTGCGGTGGTCATGGGTATTTATCAGCTCGGACTTTGATTGGCTGTAATGGAAAGATGACAACCACATAGATATGTTTATTATCCCCTCTTTTCCATTGCATGCGTAATGTCAAATATGAGACACCAGAGTAAGAACAGAGAGGCATATACTCATCTCTCTACTGGCAATAGGAAATGAGTCAATTCCCTATTCTTAGCAGGTTCTCCTGCATAAAAGAAACGTGCACCAGGAAAAAAAAATTGGCATACTCATAAGATAAGATAAGATATTCCTTTATTAGTCCCACTAGGGGAAATTGCGGGGAAATAACAGCAGCCAGTGTAGAGCACAGTAACAGAGACATCACATCCAGGAAACAACATGTAGTATAGACAACATTAAACAGGGTAGGGTAGGAAATATGTACATCATCTACTGGCCACTGCCACCCTCTAAAACGGTACCCAGTGGATACTAAACCTTAGTCTCCTGGATGTAAGCTTTGTGATGCTTTTGTTTTTCAATCGCCATTTTCACATGTAATGAAAACCCATCTTAGTGAATCCCTTCCTCTTTGATCCTAGGAAACCTTTGACTATATTGGCAGTTCCCGGATGGTGTATGAGATGGAGAATGAACAGTTTGCCATTGACTTGGAGAACATCCACTCTGTTCTTGAGATCGGACAGGTATATATCATAATCCAGACACACTTTATTGGCTCAAGTTAGACCTGCTTAAAGTAGCGTTTCTAAGTAGTTGATAGGTGGAGTTGATGACAACTGAACATTTTAGATGATGTGAGTCGACAGCTGCAGAAAAAGGGAACTGGAAGTTAAAATCCTCTATTTTGATTGTAGCAAATGGATTAATTTTGGTATAGGGCTTTTCTAGTCTAGCAACCACTCAAAGCAATTTAAAATGTAAGCTTCAAGTTTTACCAAGCATGAGTAATTAAGGCTGGAGGCCCTTTCCTGATACCCTGTGGTGGGATCAAACCCACAGTGCCTGACTTTGAGGAACACTGAACCAATGAGCAACCCTCTGAACTTGACGTGGTGCTATGCAAGAAACCTCACTCCTTGTGCTGATTATTATCATCAAACAAACCATAAGAATTTTTCAATTGTGTGATTAATGATGACATAGTGAACTAATAATGCTAACACAAATTCCTGTTATGTTGCTTTTTTGCCTAGGTGGGACTTTCTGCAGACTCTGGCCTGTGGCTTCACTCAGACCCTGTATCCAGGAGGAATAGCACCAGCATTAATAATGAGGTTTGTAGATAAATGTATTGCAGTGTCTGCTTTGATATAACTTTAGCACCTTTGCACTGGTTTGCCTTCACAAGAAGAAATTGTAAAATAGGAATTCACATTGGAACAAAATTCAAGGATGTGATATATTGCCTTGGCGTGGATTTGATGTTGGTATTATGATAAGGTAGCCACTGAAGAGTTTATTTTTGTGAATGTAGTAAATGCTATGATGATAGAGATGTGTTCGATAGATTAATAGTCATGGAACCATAACGCAAAATACCTAAAAATACCTCTGTAACATGCTTTTTATATGAAACACCTGTGTATTGAGATTTGATGGACTATATCTACACATGTGACCGCTTTTAGAACACTTTGAACTTGACTATTGGCTAAGAATTCAGACACTTTTGGAAATCTTGAAAACATGTTGACATATGAAGGTGCCAACATTGTTATATAAATAAAAACCTCAGCCTAAAAGAGCAGAACAATCAATTTTCTAAGATGGACTCTATCACATATATTATGGAGATAACTGGGTATACCATAAGCATCTCTTCTTATGAAAAATGTTTTGATGTGGTGTATCCATGCCATCATTAACATCTCTTTCTCTCCAATTGGCTTCTGTTTTAGGTGAACACACTCATAAGCTATTTGCAGTCTGCAGCCACAGACCTAAACATCTCAATGATTGAACCTACTGTCTCTCAACCACTCCCACCGTCTTCCTTCCAACGTTTCTTGAAAGCTCGTCCAATCCCTGGCGTCGTTATCACAGACCACCAATCTGCTTTCATTAATAGGTGAGGACATTTGCTCCATCCCATTGACAACATTCACTACGTAGTTCATCATAATCATGGAAACAAGCCTATTTATCTACTGACCATCATAACTGGTGGCTTCCTAAGTGTACCAGTCACTCACCAATATGTCAGTTAAATGACATTAAAGAAAAAAACACAAATGATCCTTGTGTAACTGCCAGATCAGTTGATTGATTATTAAAACCTGCCAGCGATGAAATAAATAAATCATCAATTGGTTGGAAGCATCCTTCCAGTTTGCAGCTGCTGGTTAAAAATAATTGTTCTTTATATCTAACATTTATTTGTGATTTACATGTATTTCCTAATTTTTCATTTATTATTGTTGACATCTATGCACAGATACTATCAGAGTATGCATGATAATGGAACGTACCTCAACCTAACCTACCCACCAAACCTGACTCCAGAGGAGGAGCTGGAACATATCACAGAGACAGCAAGGGTATCTTTTTTTTAAGTAGATCATTTGTGTAAGCTAGTCACTAAATAACATACCACTATTCACAGATGTTATGTTAAATAAGAAAAAGGAGTTCCAATGGCATCTTAACTCCACCCCCCCTCCCCAATATTTTCTCACCATACCTCTGAAGGCTCTGACTGAGGTGGCCACAGTGATTGCCCGTGCTCTCTATAAACAGGCAGGTGGAGATGACACCCAAGTAGGCAACATCAATGCAGATCCTCAAATTGTAAGTATGGACTATTTTATTACCTATGACACTATGGTATACAGCCACTAGAGTTTGTTCCTCAACAAAACTTTTTCAATGACCTGTCAGTCTTGCTTGTTAATTCTGGTGACATACACTATTCATATTATAATTTTTATTGCTGAATTAATGATTTGGATCGGAATAGTGATGAGACAAGATATTCATTTATTAGTCCAACAGGGGAATAATAAATAAATTTAATGTCTCTTGCTGTCTGTCTCACAGTAGTACCATGAATGATGAAGATGGCTTCTCTCTCACTCTCTCTCACTCTCTTACTCTGTCTCACGGTCACTCTCTCACTCTCTATTTTAGGTGACTCGGATGCTGTATGGCTTCCTTGTACAGTCCAATAACTCTTGGTTCCAGGCTTTACTACCCCCAGAACTCCAGAGCCTTCTCAGTGAGTTTATATGTTCAGCAAGGGTTTATTTGCAAGGAGTAATATTTCTTGATTACTCAGCCAGATGGCAGATATCCCATATGGCCTTTAGACCCAACACCATGGTTTTGTGTTTGACTCTCATCCTGTTGTTTTACTCTCTCTCTCTCTCTTGTCCTCCCTCTGACAGTCTATGGACTGTCCTATTGAAATTAGTCAGGAAATTTGAAGCAAAAACATCTGATTGGTCGCTTTTGGTAGCCAGTGTGTTTTTTACTCATTTTGGGGGGCACATTTTAGGAGAACGTATGTAGATGTCACTGCAGATACTGGGAATAAACCTGCTCCCAGGACTTGAACATGAATAGCTAGTGAGAATTGTCTGAAGTTCTGACACCACAAACAGCAGGTCATCATATCCCTGGGAAAAAGGGCATAACATTTATTACCTTAACCTTCAGGGAGTAACACTGGATTTTTAAAACTTTTGTAAAATGGGAATTCAGTCCATTAATAGGCTGATTTAAGGGATGCAGATACATGGTTTTGGTTCTTTTAATTGACTATTGCCATTTTCATCTTTAAGAACCTGAGCCACCAGAGTACTATGTGGGTGTAGCCCTCCCACTCGTCCAGGCCCGGACCTCCACCCGTCTGGTCCAATATGTGCTGGCTAACCTAACGGGTACTGCCCTCAAAATCACCCAAGAGAACTGCCAAAACCAGAGAAGAGTTGAGGAAGACAAAGAAGAAAAACATGTGAGATATAAAGTCTATTTGTCTGTCTATGTATATAAATTATTGTCTCTCATGTTCTTATATTTATGGCATGATTTTTTTTTCACCAGTAAGATTTAATATATTCAAAAATAATTTTCAGTTATGACCAACTTAGAGGGCTGTTTCCATAGCTGTTAAACCTTAAACAGCTAAGGAAACAGCCAGGAATGGAATCGGTAATCATCAGTAATGGCAGATATGTAGTGGTTGATTTTTAAATTTGCATCTCCAATATACTAACATCTTTTTTATAGTTAAATGAAAAGTTAAAAATAGAGCTATATTATCTTTATTTTGTCTGGAAAATGTGATGATTAATTAAGATATTTGAAGCAATTATAAATAATGAAAATATTTCACTTTGCTACCATCTCCTCTCTCATCCTTCCACTCTTGTTCTCCTCCCCCAGATTCATTCCTTCCTTTGGGTCCAGGGTTTGGCTCCCCCAAATAGCACAGAGAGGACGGGCTTCTGCGTCCTTTCCTCAGTCCGTCTGTCTAAAGCAGTGTCCCCAGCCTTAGACCTCCTCCAGGAGTTCCACTCTAAAGACTACTCCACATGGGCAGAGTCCCGGTGGAAGTTCATTGGTGCACGTATATTCCTGGTGGCCAGCCATGACCTTCAGGTGTGTCTCTTCTCTCCTCTTCCTTTCTGCAACCATTTCAGATAACAAAAAAATACCTTAAGATAGCACCGGGAGATGAGATGAACCTTGATAATCCCTGTAAAGCCAAAAACGAGATCTAGCCCAACTGGGCACTAATAATAAGTGAGGACTTTTTCTCATTTTTGTTTCCACCCGTTTCACCGGAAACAGCTACAACTGTATAGGGATGACAGGAAAAAGTGACTGACATCACAAAGGCACGGGAGGCTAAATCATTTCTGCAGTATGTTGGAGGAGACATGGAAAATGAAGTGCTGTTAAATTTTGCCATTATTCCTGATAAGCCATGTAGCAATTGAAGCAATCTATTTTCGCTCATATCAAACAAACCAACTAAGAATACAGCTTACCACGGAAATAAATTAAATCTGGCAGTTGCTCACAGCAACTTTAGTGATGCAATCTGCATAACCATTCAGTGATCAGTACTGCTGCAAGTTTCACCACCAAGGTCATGTCTCACACTTCTTAAACAGGTACCATAAATCAAAAGCAAGACCTCTGTGGAATTGTAGCAGTCATAATTGAAACGCAGACACTCTCATGTTCTAGTGGTAATAATGTGCCAAACGTTTCAGGTCTGTTGGATGGAAAAAGGGTCTATTTTTTCCCTGCGTGTTCATTGGATGTTGAGTGAACAAATTGATAACTAGCTCTCTCTTTCTCTCTCCCATATAGATGCTGACACTGGGGGTTGGTGTGGCTGTACTGTTGGCATCCTTACTGCTAACTTACGTAATCACCTCCAAGGCCGACATACTCTTCAGTTTGGGCAGAGAACCTACAAGTGCCACCTACTAAGATGGCACTCATCTGGGTGGGGTGGAGAGGGAGGGGACAAGAAGGGAGGAGGAGAGAGGTTTTCAAACCCACAACCACTACTACGACTACTGCTGTTCTTCCAACCAAACATGGACTGGGAATTCTTTTTCTGCTTTTTTCTCCTTCTTGTTTTTTTACAGCACAGGCAATTAGGTACACAGACAGGTTAAGTGTAGCGGGAGGAGTTTAACATTTTCCATCATGATTCAGCAACCATGGACTCACTTGAGTGAGGTGGGGCATAAGGACTGGATTGACCTGGATGGCTTCAGACTCATCAGGGTCAGAAAGCACTGGTTTAGGGTTGCTTGGCTCTGCCAGTGTAAAAGATGTTCATATTTTTTTCTTTTTTGGGGGGATCTTTGTTTCTTTCCTTTGTTTTCATGGGATGTTTTGTTTACTGTAATATGGGATTGGAAACTAGACGTGTGTGTGTGTGTATGTGTGCGTCCGTGCGTGCGTGCGTGCGTTCGAGAGAGAGAGAGAGAAAATTGTATGAAGATCACGATGGTATGTGCAATACCCATCTTTTCTCCATGTGTAGTTAACTTATCAGACATTTTAAAGAAACCACTTCCTGGGCTACAAGGAGACTCGGGTAGTTAGGCGTGAGCTGATTATTGAACGCACAGATTAAGATACAGTAAATGATACAATTGTACTGCACAGGGCTCCTCCACAAAGGGCCGTAAAAATTTGGAAGAGTGCAATGGCAATTTAAACCAGACAAGGTCATTGTTCGCAAAATAAAAGATTCTGTAAAAAAATCCAACTTCATGTATTGAAAAATATAGTTGTTCAGTCCCTGTTCACACATTACTACAGATCTACGTAGCTGTAGACCACTGTTATTTCACATATTTTGATATTTGTGGAAAAGAATTACCTTATAGACAGCGTACCTGCAGTTACCGACGTACATCATACAACACCCCCTACAGTCTTCATAGTCAGTCAAGAAATTGATGGTGTGAAGAAACTGTGTTGGAACCCTGGTTGTATTGTATAGGCTTTGTTTAGTACAGTTTCGCAACAGTTTGCTGTTTTTTTTTAGTTATATACCTTTGAAATTTTGATGACATCAAGCTGGGGTTTTTGATGTCAGTGGATATTCGTTTTGATGAAACAGATCTCATAAGAACAGTGTGATGATTAATGCCTTCATAATGAAATAAACTTCTTTTAAATTTGTTTTTTTTTTCGGTGGCTGAATTTAATTTTTTTAAAACCTGAATGCACTCCATTATAGCTCATCCAGGTTTGCAGATCCGTTGAATTTAACCGGGTCAAATGATGGTACTCGGCTGTCCTAGCAGTTTCTCAACCTCCATCTATCCATCCATCGTCAACGGCTTATTCGAAGTTGGGTCATGGAGCCATACTAAAACCCATCCCAGCTCCCAATTGGGTGAAAGGTGGAGAAACACCCTGGATGGTTCACCATTCCATCAGGGCTTGACCAGTAAAGGGTTCAGTGTATTGCTCAAGGACACTTCGACATGCTCCCTGCAGGGGCTGAACATTGAATTACCAGTACTAGATGACTGCCCTACCTCCTGAGCTATATTCCCCCTTTTTGTTCCTCAACCTAGCTAAGTGAAACGTTCTCTTGTACACCGGTTCTTTTTAGAAGTCAAATTTCCAACAGGGCCTATGTAGTTAAACCCAAAAGAGATAATTTGCATGAGATTTGGCTTATAGCTAGCTGAATGTCCTCTGCAGTTCCTGGGAAGGCAGGTTAAGTCTCCATGGATAAGAGCATCTGCCAAATGCCTGTAATGTTAAGTCCCTGATGAAAAGTCTCTTATATATGTAAAACTGCAAACAATATATGTTTGGAAAATTAAATTTGAAAATGTTCATTGTTTATTTTTGCTGTGTTTATGATTTATTTAGAATTTTTATTGATTTTTGTTTTTTACTTATGTACATATGTATGTTGTGGGGGCGATCCCTCCACGTCCCGTGCGGAACGGAGGAGGGGCCATGATGAGTCGGGGGCGGGGCTCTGCGTTACGGCTGAGCGGAAAGAAGTAGAAAGTGGAGAGAAATTACCTGAATGGATATTCCGGAATAAGTAAGTTGCGATTTCGCCTCTAAAATGGTATCTATATTTAGAAACATTGATACGCTGAGTCTTTAACGGTTTTGGGGTGTCTTTTGCACCGTCGTGCCGACAAAAGGAGCGGTCGTTTTGTGCGCTGGGGGGTCTCATGTTTCTCAAACAATAGTCGAGTAGAGGCGATGGTCCCGTTTGGAAACCACAGCAGTAGCAGGGAAGTTTAGCAGCCCTAATCGGCTCTATTGTTGTGTTTTTGCCACCCTGGCCATCTAGCTATCCGGATCGGGTTTGAACACGGGGTCGAGTGTTTTCTGTGTGCTCTGTAAAATATGAGACGAGCACAAAAACCCACCGAAGGCCTTGCGTAGTTTGGTTTTTTCCCCCTTCCTACACGGTGGGAAATTTCGCCGCATCCATTCATTACTTTGAGAGCGCCCCGTTTCGGAAGAGGAGAAAAAGGAAACGATCGTTTGTGATAATTTGGCTTCATTGGTGGGAAGGGGGAGAGAGACTGGGAGTCTCGTCCATTGTCTGCTTCGGGAACCTCCTTTCTGGAGATGTTGGTGGTCGCATAAGTCTCTCACATTTGGGCTAATAGACAGTAAGTTGGACCCTGATGCATGGTTGTGGCTATGCTTATATGGCAGTTGTTGGAATATTAAAGCGACTCGCCCCTCTGGATCCTCTTTGACTGGAATCCGAAGCGCCGATTGAGATAGGAGCTAAATCTCGTTTTTACATTGTTGAGCGCATACTTGCAAATATGGCACATTTGAATAAGACGAAATGAGTTGTATTGGGTGCAGTTTGTTGCAGCCCGAGACTATATACTTGTTACACCTGCAATATTTCACACAAAAAACACCAAGCGTTACTAGTTAAGAACAATGGTTGTATCATGTGCCTGGGTTGCCACCAAGACCATATATGTACCAGAAGATTTAGTCCCTTAAACATTTAGATTTCTCAACAATAAGCTTTGCACGAGTTGCACCCCGGAGGCTGAGGATGAAATGGGGTCTTGTTTCACTGTAGTAACTGGGTTATTAAGTGTGACTGTTGCCCTTGTGGCTGTATATACAGTGAAAGTCCTTCTCGACCCATTGGATTACTTCCTGTCATTGTAATACTTTGCGTGTGACGTGATGACAGACTGTTTTACGGGTGGGGGGGCATCTGGTTTTGACCCACCCCTTCTCAATCACATGACTTCAGCAGAAGATCAGCTTGTTGATTCAACCACACCCTGTTAGATTTAAACACCACAGAACACACCTGCTCCAATTGTGCCAGGTGGGCATTAAGGTTGAAAGAAACAGTTGTCTTGTTTGTCAGCAGTGGGTGATGGTCTGGTGTGTGGATGGTTGTGTGTGTGTGTGTGAGTGTGTGGCCACCCGATTACGAGAAACCACCTTTTTTCCCTAGCTTAGTGGAGGAGCATGGGTGTATGTTTATTTCTACAATTGGTATATGAGGCCTCAAATGGCTGCTGGATGGAGCCGGTCATCCCTGGGACAGCCTAGATATCTCATCCACTGTGACAGCTGCTGGCTTGTAGCCAGTGACTTGAAATGGTTCGATGACAACTTGAGGCTTTACTTTTTGGAGACTGTAAATCCCATAATGGTCTATGATGGGTTTGGGTTTCAGGAGAATATAAGGCTAGTGGTGGGAATTTGGACAGTGATGGCTGAAATGATAATTTGGCTTCATCTTTCGCTAGGTGTTATACTTATAGTTATTAACTGCAATTGTCAGACTCATTGACTTTGCAGTGCACCTTGAGAATTTTTATTGTTTATTCTGCACATTAAAACAATATTCAGAATTAAGATGCAGCAAAGATTAGAGTGAATAAAATTGATGTTGAAATATGTCTGAATTTACAGTTATGCAGCTCTGTTGGGGACAGACACAGTCTTTTATGGATTAATGTACATACTATTTTAATTATTTACTGCAGAAACCAAGAACCTTTAACATTACAGAGCATTATATTACCCTACCTATCCGTGCCAATGCATCTACATAAATCATTGATCATAGCTGATGGGCGGTAATGTGAATATGGTGGTTAACCCTCTGCCTCCATCAAGTCTTGCCTTAGAGCCAAGGTACTAGTTGGCATTAGTCAGACATCTTGTCTAATCACAGACCACGTACACACTGATGCATGAGTACAGATAGAAGTAGAATTGTTTTTATTTGTCACATGACCAAGGCTGGTGGAATTGGTTTTCTGCATGTAACCCATCCTATTGTATAGGAGCAGTGAATATGGCCACTGTGCGACTCTTTGGGAGTAATAAGGGATACAGTATCTTGCTCAAGGATACCTCAATACACTTTCTGCAGGGGTCAGGGATCAAACCACCAATCTCTGATTATTAGACCACCACCCTAACCCCTGAGATATGCCCCCCTTGATAGATTAAGACTTTTAGTATACGTTGGGCTGTTTTGTGGAATCTTTCCCCCTTGAACTTGTAGACTTTGGTGAAAATAGACTTTTTTGTTATTTTAAAGTTAGGACTTAAATAAATGATTCATTATAAATGATAAATAGACTTGTTCTCATATAGTGCTTGTCTATTATCAGGTAAGAAGGGGAAATACAAACATTGGTTTGAATATGATCCGATAAAAGAAGTTGATAATGAACATGCCTGGCTTTTAACAATATTTAAGTTGGTAGAGAGCAGACTACCCCAATGGGAAAACCATCTTCCACCACATCAGTAACAATAATACAATGTCTCTCACAGGACAGACTCGGACAAGGTGCTTGTCAGACTCATTCAGATTCATCACCTCTACATGGTGCTTCATTTTTAAACTGACAATGAGTTGAATGAGAGGAGTACCACTCTTGGTCATTAAGTAGGCCATAGGACAGTGGGATGAATAGGAAACCATATCCATCTCTCCAGTGGACCACACCTTGGCAGATCAAATGTTCTGACAAACGCTCACAGACAGGTACTCTGACACATATCACACTACAGACATCAATGTATTGGGTTTATTATTAGCCTTATTAGCGTTATTATCGGGTGCCAGTCTGATGAGTTAATTCACGCTGAGCGCCCCATTGTTGCTGATTTGTGTTCTCATAGCGCTCCAACACTGGTGCTCACCAAGATTCCCTCATTGTATGATGTGAATTGACATATTCCGGATGAGAAGGGCACACCTGTCCCTGTTTGGAGTGAAAAGTCTGAAACTGCAATCGGGCTGCACGTGTGAGGCTGTTCTCCAAGTCCTTCGCGTAAACGCAGGCCCTCTGGGAACTCACCGGAAGCAGCGAGTTAATCAGAAATGGCATGTGGATGTGTTGGCTAGCAGTGCAACCTTCTCTTTCATTTTAGCTTTGTGAAAGCAGAGACAGTGAAATATGGAAGAGTCAACTATGGGTCATCATGAAAGGTTTGTGAAAAATACAATGTGCATTTAGATTTAGTGATCAATTTACTAAGACCGTCCCTTGTGGAGGATCTGAGTGCAGTACCCTGCTGGTGTGTTTTCTCCCTGGTTTCCCTATTGTATTGATTCTCCTGTGTACTTTGCAACCAGCTAGTGGGGAAAATATGTTGGCCAGAAATATGATGAATATCCTGAGCCGGTTTGAAACGAAAGGCTTAGTAAAGACAGTTTTCTTCATATAACATCAGTCTTGAATAGTAATTTAAATGGTATACTTCACTGGATAGCAATGGATTTGGATAAAATTGCCTTTATACAGTCATACCTTATGCATATATCTGAAGATTGTTGTGTCTTTATTCTATATGAAGAACCTGTGAGAGCCATGAAACCCAAGTGAGATTCCATGGATAGGAAAACCTACAAGGCAGGGGGAGAATAGCTCAGTAAGTAGAGTGTATCATCTACTAATCCAGAGGTCGCTGGTTCAATCCCCAGCTCCCCCAGAAAGCATGTTGAAGTGTCCTTCGGCAAGAGACTGAATCCCCTTCCCCCAAATGTTCCCTGGACGCTGCAGCTGCCCACTGCTCATATGCAATAGTATGGGTTAAATTCAGAGGAAAATGTCATAATAAGAATACAAAAATCAAATAAATAGTAAATATTTGTTTTTTGTTTGTCTTATAAAATGGTTTGAGTGGTTGCTAGAACAAAAAAAGCGCTATATATCGTATACCTCGCATTTACCGAGCACGGGGGAATAAGGCTGGATGCCCTTTTCCTGACACCCCATGGTGGGATCGAACCCGCAGCACCCAGCTTTGAGTTGCTCTACCACTGAGCCATCGCAGCCCCACATTAACATGACTTTCCTTTCCATTGTGTAGTTGGTTGCATTAAAGATTCTCAACATCTCATAAGGATGTTCGGTTTGGTAAGTGCAGTCCTTGGCAACATCCAGCCATTACATCATTAACAATGTCCTGATGTATTTTATGAAAAATGAGTAGGAAAGTGGTTTTTTTTTTTAGGTTAGTTGATATAAAGAAGAAGAAATAGCTCAACATTCCAGTGTCTTTATAATTCAAATTAAAGTAGGCCAGGCCAGCTTTATTTGGGAAATGCTGTTCTCCATGACAACAGCAATAAAACTCAATGGTAGTCATCTAAATTTGTTTAGAAAGGCTCCGGAGCTGTTTGGATTTCAACATTTGAACTGAGTTTGCCTAATTCACTCTCTTAGTATCAACATGATATGGAAGCAGCTGTGGTTCAGCACATGACCTGTAGGATTGTACTGTTCCTGAAGATACATAACTTGTTGCAGAGCAGCTTGTACCAAACAACTTGACAGATGACAGACTGAAAAACTAGGAGATGTGCTGTGTTACCCATATATATGAAATGACACCAAGCACACTCAAAGGAAACTGCAATAGTGGCTTGGTGTGTTACAAAACACAAACGAACCCATTTCAGCTCCTTTTATGATAAGGCCAGTGATAATGATCGTGGCTTCCTTCCCTCTCTATTCCCCATGCAAAGCCAATCAAAGCCAGCGGCTCCTCCCATCCTTTATCAATTAACCGGCATATGACACATCCACATCCGTCATGCCAACACTTATTTTAGGGACGATCAGGAGCACATTTCTCAGAGTGGCAGAGGGCGGCTTAAGGTCGGGTTTCCGTGGCAACTGTCAACCTCCAATCCCCTTCAGCTGAACACCCTCTTTCATCGCCATGGCAGCAGAGAGGCCCTGTTACCCAGGGGACGGGGGGAGTACGGGAGGGAATGCGAGATGGCAACAGGGAGAGAGAGAGGGCAAACAAGTTTTGTGGAAGAAGCAGTAATCCAATATGGCCGGCATTGTGTCTGAGCTAATGATGGCTAAGCTAGCTTCTTGATTCTGAGGAAGTGTGAGGGATAACCTCAATCGAGACCTGATGATCAATACAAAGCTTTCTTGGGGCTCACTTTTTAAAAATTACAAACCATCATGACCCAATTCACTATAGGCCACTATAAATAGAGAGAGGTGCATTTTCTTTTGCACAAATGGTCCTGACCATTTATTACTGCCATTTCCCCATCACCTTATGTTATCTTGAGTAGATAAACCAGCCATTTGGAAGATATATGTTTGGTGAATCACAGCTTAATTTAATGCACATTTTATTGAAAGCATGAGCACGTGTGAAATATTTTATGAATGATACTAAATACATGCTTTTAGGAGTTAACAAGCTATCTCCATCCATCCATCACTAACCACTTATCTGAAATCATGTTTTTGGAGTCATACCGGAGGCTATAGCGGGGCGGCATAGCTCAGTGGGTAGAGCGGTCGTCTAGCAATCAGAAGGTTGCAGGTTCGATCCCCGGTCCTGCGTACATCATGTCAAGGTGTCCTTGAGCAAGACACTTAACCCCTAACTGCTCCCCGAGTGCCATAAGTTGGCAGCTCACTGCTCCTATACAATAGGTTGGGTCAAAAATGCAGAGAAATCCAAATGTCCCCTTGCGGGACTGATAAGGGAATCATTTCTTTCTTTCTTTCCCAGCATTCATTGGGTGGAAGGGGTGCGTGATGTGGATATCCGGGACAGCGTTCAGTCTATTTCTGCATTATTATTGCAGAAACCGTGAGTGTGGTATCAATGCTAATATGTTCCCTCATCTGGCTCAAAGGCGTACTTCAGAGATGAAACTGAAATAAAAGATGAAATCCTTTAAATTAATTTTTATCTCATGTGACCCACCTTTGGATCACGTCCCAGTCACTGGGATTGACTGATATCAAGGACTGATGCCCACGCTTCAGTGTAGAGGTTTAGAGTGCTCTCATATGTCTTACTGGGTAAAGTATGGCTCGCTGCCAGGGTTGTGGGTTTGATACCCAGTTGGGTCTTCCGATCACAAAAACTGTGCTTTTTACACTGTGAGGTGCCTTGGATAAAACTCTCCACAAAAACGGAGTCTGTCATGTAGCTGATTTGACTTAATTTAAATTATTTACAGCATGGGTACACTGAGCCTGGGACAAATTGTATTAGATGTGTATCATCCTCAAGGAGTAGCAGTGATTGGAAGAAACTGTTACGAAGGGGCCTGAGGTGGTTTCCAGGCCTGTTTTAGTGTAACAAACAACTAACCTTGTTTGTAGCTCGGGAAATCTTGTTAGCTTTTAAAACTTCAGTAATTAACTGTGTAGGCTTTGACTTCTGAACAGCAGAGATGGGATCCACAGCTCATTCTGCCCATGTGACAAGTGACACAGAGGGTGAATGTTTGCCTACATGCATTGACCTGTCCCTTTTTGTTTTGCAGATCCTGCTCTTGAGCATTCCCCCACCACAACACTCCTACCTACCATCCTCTCCCTGCCCTCTCTCCCACCCCTCGACATCTCCCCCACCCCTCACCTCCTCCACGCCACAGCCCATCCTGTCCTCCTGACTCCCTTCTCTTGCTCCCTCCTCATCGACCTCCAAGATAGAGTCCCTCAGGAGTAAGGTTGACCTGCTCAAGCTGCCTCTGGCCCTCTCCACCAAGTCTATCTCCGAGCGCAAAAGCCAGCTGGGAGGAGCGGGCGAGCAGCGCGGCACGGGCGGAGGAGGAGGAGGAGGCGGGGCCCACAAAGCCCGCCCACTGCCGACCCGGGACATGGACAACGAGTCGCAGTACTCGGGCTACTCCTACAAGTCCTCGCACTCTCGCAGTTCCCGCAAGCACAGGTGGGATGGAGCAGTTGCTGTCAATGTGTTTTAACCAAACAAGGTTGTGCAGGATTTATTGTACCTGGGTCTCTCTGTATTTGCCGAAAAAGTCCTTGATTGTTTCACTGACTCCCAAAACTCCAAGAAAACGTAGCAGAAATAAAGTATTCTAAGTCTTGAATTCAGATTCAGATAAAGGCTTGCAAGTCTAGAATGTACTTTTGGATAGAATTTAGATATATAAATTCCAAATCTTGAATTCAGTTTGCTTCTTGATTTATGGATTTTCCATCTGAATATTAACCAGCTATGTCTTTCTATAGCCCATCAATGAAATCCCACATATTAATTTTGTAGTTTAGCAATAGAACGCATGCTTCAGTAACTGACAAGCCCGATGTTGCAGGTTTGAACCCACCACTGGGTATCAGGAAGTGCATCCGGCCTCCATCCATCCACAACCGCTTATCCGAAATCGGGTCGCGGGGGAACTGGAGCCTATCTCCGTTCTCATTGGGCGAGAGGCAGGGTACAGCCTGTATAGGTCGCCAGTCTATCACAGGGCAGAGCAGTTAGGGACACCTCGACACGCTTCTCTGCGGGCCCGGGGATCGAACCTGCAACCTTCTGATCGCCAGGCGACCGCTCTACCCACTGAGCCATGCCGCCCCTGCATCCGGCCTTAATCCCCAAAACCGCATTTAAATCCTTGTCCACCCCCACAATATGGGGATTAATCGTGACACGTAAAAATGGACCTCTCTCATTGGAAGACTTCTATCTACATATTGGACAAGTTGAAAATCAATTCTTCACTGTGGATTATTTTCCACCCAGGATTTTCTACTGCAGACTCATAGCCATGGATACATTTTACTTGAGTTACAAGCCTGCATGGTCTTAACTTGGAGAAGAGTTTTGTTGCTTTGAATAGATTTTTTTTAAAA
Organism: Regalecus glesne; assembly: GCA_900302585.1. Classification (NCBI taxonomy): domain Eukaryota; kingdom Metazoa; phylum Chordata; class Actinopteri; order Lampriformes; family Regalecidae; genus Regalecus; species Regalecus glesne. The sequence continues at coordinate 17,242 of OMLC01102134.1, read as the reverse complement.
TTCTATTTATTGGTCAGTTCTCCCATTCTGCTACTTTTATTCCTTTGGTCTCACAGTTGGAAAGTTGGGAGGGAGACAGAGAAGAGCAGACATAATAAAGAAAGTTTGTGACTGGATTTGATTCTCTTCCAGCGAAGGTCTGTACGTGACCCCGGACATGGCGGATAAATGCATTTGGCTATCTCTGAGCAATTGAATAAACATTTAATCTCCTGTTTGACTTAGTTGTCCGCCATTTGTAGCATCTAAAAAGACAAACCCCCTGTGTGTTGCTCTCCTTAAGAGAAGCTTTATGTCATAGTTTCCCAGCATCCTTTGTTGTTTTAGGCAAAAATCCCAAATGAGAAAATTCTGGCTGAGTTGTACTATATTCACCCCAACTGTAGAAGTGTTTATGTGTAACAACCAGGGAGAAGTGTCTGAAATTGTTAAAATCTCATGAATGGTTATTATTTCTAAGACACCAAGCAAGCTGTCTTGCATGAGAACCATTTCCAGGCCTACCTTAACCCATATGTAATCTCCAAATATGAGCGTTAATCTGATTTTTGACATTGTCCAGATAATTTCTAATTTGATTCCTATAGAATTAATACACGTGTCCCTGTTGGTGGTCTTTCTATTCACTTACAGGATTTACCCTCAGCAGGACATGCATGCTTGACTATTATACTGATTTGTGGTGTCTCCTGTCTGATCTTATAATTGTTACCCACTATTACTGGTGCTGTTTCTATGTTGATCTCTATCTGTTCTACACTTACACTAACTGTACTTGACAAGATCTGCACTCTTGTGATCACTATTCAGTCCACTAAGGTGTCTGTGGGTCACACATCAATGTACCTGCTATTTATCAATATATCCCGCAGAAGTTGTTCTGGATTGCATCTGCTAAATGTTATTATGTAAAAAGTAATTTACAGGTTTTCGATATCGGTCCTTGGAGCTGGTATATTTCCATATGTGGTGAGCAATATCTTGCCACATTTGAGAGGTAGTATCTTATCGAAATACCATTAATCCTGGTGATTGTTGCTGTCTTGTTTGTGTCCTTCAGAGATCGCAGGGACAGGCACAGGTCTAAGAGCCGAGACAGCAGCAGCCGTGGAGATAAATCAGTCACCATCCAGGCTCCCGGGGAGCCCCTGCTGGATGCAGAATCCACTCGTGGAGATGACAGGGTCAGTCACACAGCCTCGTCCTGTACAAGTCTTTCCATTTTTAAATGTTTGTCCAGCACAAAGTTTACTTTAGTCAGTTAATATTCAGATTTGCTGTGATTATATTGTTGTACAGTGTGTAGTTTGACATGTATTGTATTTTTGCCATTTACAGTCTGTTTATACCACCTATGTAGGGTGTTTCCCCAGACCTCATATTATGTCTGTTAATGCAGCTTACTAGTGCAGTATTTATAGAAAAGACCCACTGGGCGTCACGGTGGCATGGCGGTTTACACTGCTGGCTCACAGCAAGAAGGTGCTCGTCCAAGTCCCATCCCAGGTCCTTTCTGTGTGGAGGATTTTCTCTCTGTGTCTGTGTGGGTTTCCTCCAGGTGCTTCCTCACATCATCAAAACAAAACACATCCAGGGACTGCAGATTTGCTTGAAGCTATAATCTGATGTGGCACATCGAATGGGGACATTGATGTAAAAAGCTGCACATGGTCCCTTTAAAAAGAAACATTGCTTGTGAGATAATACCTCTTACAAACATACTTTTACAAGACAAATCGTCAACTCTCAGCACACTGTATAGAGGGGACCCATTTTTCTCTTCTTTATTTTCTTCCTCGCTTATATTTATATATACTGATTTCATAATATAGACATCATAATTAGTGACAGCTTGTGTTTTTTTTATGTGAGCACCCCATATATAAAGTTTCTCAACAAACTAAAAATAGATTATCATTCCATTCAGAATCATTGTGTACCGTTCACTGAGTTTAAGAAAATTACTCAGCACCCTTTAACATTCCAGTATGAAGATTGTGAAGGAGCTTTAGACCATTCACACCTTCCATCTCTTATTGGTTATTCTCATAGGGAGGCTGAGTAAAGAGTTTTAAGTGATGAGAGACTCAGCCATCTCGAGCCCTGAGGTGGAATGGTGACCTGTCCAGGGTCTTTCCTCACCTTTCACACAATGAGCACTAGGATAGTCTCCAGCACGACCCAACAACCTGATTTTGGATAAGCATTTGACAACGGATGGATGGAGATTCAGTTTTATCATCAGTGGTGTGGGAGATGCTACTTGTAAAGCAAAATAAAACATTTTCTGCCTACCTTGAATCTTGAGTCTAATTACATAGCTGGTTCCTCAGCACAAACTGGGTTTCAGCATCAGTGTTCACATTGTGCTGGTTTGCTATTCAGGCTTTTTTATATTGACTTATTTCAGTTATATTATGAGTCAAAATCTCATCTGTTTAGTCTGGCTTTGCTGTAGTCTATATGTGATTTGTGCATCACTTGTTATTTTTTGGCACATGTAACCTCGGTTTATCTTGTGAATCTTAATTTTTCCCTTTTCTTTCGTTGTGAAGTACTTTCTGAATGTGTGGAAGGTGCTATATGAGTAAACTACCTGCTTACTTACTTATTTCAACCTCTAATCAGTGACTTTTCAGACTTCGAACAGCAGGAGAATCTAATAAAACTATTTGGCAGAGTAGAAAACCAGTAGTATTGTGGGTCCCTGAGGACCAGAATGGTAATCACTGTTCAGATTGAATGAGAGGTGGTAAAAGTAGATCTCATATTCATCACCATTCCTTCATCTCTCTCTGATCATACAGGATGACAACTGGGGTGAGACCACCACAGTGGTCACTGGCACCTCGGAACACAGCGTCTCCAACGAGGACCTGACACGTGTCTCCAAAGAACTGGAGGAGTCCACTCCGCTGGAGTGTAAGCGCTTCGTTGGCCCGGCGCTTGGTGGCTGCCTCAGTATCTTTGCCCTGATCACCCCTCTGGCCTTCCTGGTCCTCCCCCAGGTGCTTTGGCGGGACACCCTGGACCCGTGCGGCACACCCTGTGAAGGTCTCTATGTTTCACTGGCCTTCAAACTCCTGGTCCTCCTCATCTCCTCCTGGGCACTGTTCCTCAGGCCACCTCGCGCCACCCTGCCACGATTCTTTGTCTTCCGCTGTCTGCTGATGGTGCTGGTGTTCCTGTTCGTGGCGTCCTATTGGTTGTTCTATGGCGTGCGTGTGCTGGAGCCCAGGGAGAGGGACTATAGGGGGATTGTGGAGTACGCTGCCTCGCTGGTGGATGCCCTCCTCTTCATCCAGTACCTGGCCCTGGTTTTGCTTGAGGTCAGACATCTGCAGCCCGCCTTTTGCCTCAAGGTGGTCAGGACCACGGACGGAGCGAGCAAGTTCTACAATGTGGGCCACCTGAGGTTGGTGAAGTCAGGTTTATTTACATAGCCTGAAGGAGATTTATATTTATTTATAGTCTAGGCAGTCTTGAATCATATAAAGAGATCCTCTGTTTAGAAGCGAAATCCCTCTAAACTCAGTCACTGATTGGTCATGTACTGCTTGTGCAGTATAATTCTGATACACAAAAGACAATACCTTCATTTGCCTTTATGTATGTAATCACACAAGAGATGGGTTGATATCTGACTCAGGGAATCTTTGGACTTTTTGTAGACCTGTTGTGGTTGGTTTTAATTTGGTCTGTTTCTTCCTGTGTCATGTTTAAATTGCATTTTATTTCTACCATCTTTTACTCTTATGTTTCATGACTGTGTGTAAAGCACTTTGTAGCAGTGTGTTTTTAAAAGTGCTATATACATAAACTCTTACTTACATACTTGTATTTGCTCTGATAATAATGAATTTCAACTCTGTCATTTCAGTATCCAGCGGGCAGCCGTCTGGGTTCTAGACCGTTATTACAGTGACTTCTCTGTCTACAACCCTGCCCTGCTCAACCTGCCCAAGTCCATCCTCTCAAAGAAGATGACTGGTTTCAAAGTTTACTCTCTGGATGGTAAATACAGACTTACACCTCTAAGGTCATTTCTCCAATCTATAGCTTCATAAAAGAGAGAAGAGTGAATTCAGATATATACAAATGTCTTTTTTGCAGCGCAAATATTTTGATTTATCTATAATATTGTGTATTGATGTGACACTTGTAATGCAGCACCAGGACAATTTTAATTAACTGTAAATAACTAATTTTTTACCATAAATACATACGTTCAGTCAGGAATCATGTTTCCTTAACCCAACATTGTTTCAAATGTTTTATGTTGGTTTGTAGAGAACACTACCAATAATTCTACAGGCCAGTCTCGGGCCATGATAGCAGCAGCCGCAAGGAGGAGAGACAACTCCCACAATGAATACTACTATGAGGAGGCTGAGATGGACCGTAGGATCCGCAAACGCAAAGCCAGGTAAATTAGAAACTGCTCAGTTTCAGTTTAGATATGATGTGATACCAGGGTGTACTGTATTTCCCAACCTACGAGTTGCACCAGAGGACAAGTTGCACACAAAAAAAAGTGTTGTGAGGAAAAAACATATGAATCCCTTCAGGTATAAGTTGCATCTATATGATGGTATAGCTGGGATGCACGGCTCACGGTTTTTTAATACCCACATCCACCGCTAAAATATGTGTCTATTAATATAACCCAAACCCATCCTGACCCGCAAACCAAATTTAACCTAAGCCACAGCAAAGTGAGCAGCGCTGTACATTTTGGGTCTGTTTGCACAGCGTAATACACTGAGTCTATAATGAGGCATAGCCTATTGTCTCTTAGCTTAATAGCATTTGGGTCTAGGCTACTAAATAAGTCAAGTCAATTTTATTTGCATTGCCCATCATCATAAATTTGTTTCTGTGGTCTTTAAAGCAACACAACATCCTGTTCTCAGACCCTTTCATTGGATAAGTAGCAAATCCCTGCTTGCGCGCATGTTTGTGTGTGTGAGTGTGTGAGTGTGCTTGTGAGGGAGGGGGGTTTCCAGTAATGCACAACCTAGTTTATTGTATTCAATCTATCTGTAATTTATTGATTTGGAGCGCTGCTTTGTCTCTGTTTGACCTACCAGCCTGAACCTGTGATATTTTCTGGTTAATTTACCCAAATATGGTGCAGTATTTACAATTGAATCACAAGATTGAAAAATACTATCAAGTGGCCTCATTTGAAATGCTGTGTATTTATCACTCAAAATTTCATCGTATAAATCGCTTTGGAATATAAGTCGCAGTACCAGCCACACAAGTGAAAACCAGCGACTTCTAGTCTGGAAAGTGTGATAGCAGTGAAAAGCAGTTAAGCTGAAGAGCTATGAACTGGGTTTCATGATTATGGAAATTTGACATTTTCCTCATGCCAAGGATCTCCAAACACATGGGAAATAGACTACAGACCCCCATTACATCAGATTTGTCCTAAGAATCCTTTTCTCAGGAGAGTTTTACTGTTAACTGATATAGAAGAGACTTGAGCTGCTGTTTTATTTCCATGTACGTATGTGGGTCAAAACATCCGACTTATTAGATTGTATAAATAAATGTATTATATTCTGTTAATTGATCTGCTTTAAAGAAAGCAAAAGTAATCCAGCAATATTGTTTGGATGTGAACCCCTTTAGACAGTTTCATGAATCCCACGTGGTCCTTTTTGCCTCAGTTAGAGAGCCATTGAACTGTAGTATACTCTTAAATGATACAACACTTGTGAAGGTAAAATATTAACTCATTCAAACTCTTATTGCATGTAATCAGCAGATAGCTGAACATGATACTATTTAAACCTCCCATTATCCCAACCAGGCTGGTAGTAGCAGTTGAAGAGGCCTTTACACACATCAAGCGCCTCCATGACGATGAGATTGCCTCTTCTCCTAAACACCCCAGAGAAGTGATGGATCCCCGGGAGGCTGCTCAGGCAATTTTTGCCCCCATGGCCAGAGCCATGCAGAAGTACCTGAGGACCACCCGTCAGCAACCCTTCCACAGCATGGAGAGCATCCTCACTCATCTTCAGTTCTGTATCACTCACAATATGACCCCCAAGGTGGGTTTCTGTTAATGGCCTAAGAATGATCACAGGTCAACGAATAATTCTGTTTTTTTACAACCTGGGTCTTGTTTTCATAGTTTTTGCTATCATGTGTAACTTTTATGAGTTAACTTATTGGCCTGTAGGGGTTTTTGACCTGTGACCACCACTAGACATAGCTTTGTAATGTCATCTTACGGCGCAACTAAACATGAGCGTCGGACATATTCAGCAAGTCCAGTTTAATTCCGTTACTTAAACCACTTATTTGGAAATAGAAAAAAAAGGAAGACTTAAAAGGTATTAAGCCGAATTTTCAGTATTATCAATGCTTGGTTGGACTGCTGAGGCATTTCTTGGTTTAGCATGAAGGAAGGACCATCCGTTATTTACTATCCAAAATAACAACCATCAATAATCTGCTTGCCAATAAATTTAGAAATCATAGTATGAAATTATATACACAGTCTAACCGAGGCACTAGGCTTTCTTTCCTTAAAAGAGTAGGTTTAAACCTTGCCCCATAAAACTCCATTACAAACCTCTGTCAGTCGTGGTCCTGTGTTCAAAATCTCCAAAAGGAAATCCGGTGAGTAAAATTATATCATAACTACAATGCACAATGGCAAGAAAATACAGAACCATGACCCCAGTTGTAATTTGATGTATTCTAATATGATATATTCTTTAATTTGTCTGATTTCCCCACACTTTTAAGGGATCTTTTTCGATGAATGGTTTGTTTAAGAAGGACGTTACAAATGATGAACAAGAGTTCAACACGAGGTTCATTTTTACATGTCATGATTTGTCTCCATGTTGTGGGGGTGGACACAGACTTAGATGGAACATGGGGGTTAGAGGCCGCATGCCATCAAAATCCACTACATCTAGCTCGTCAGTTGCCGGAGTGCACTCTACAACTGAGCTAGCACGGCCCCCTTAAACAAGAGTTTATCATAAAACATGTAAAAATGCAGAAAGCCCCCACTTTGACTAAACAGGTTAGATATATGTGTTTATAGTTCTGAGAGATGCTTTTTACAAATACACCTCACACAAAAATGCAATTGAAATCAGATAAAAGGGAACCAGAAGGCAACAAACACTGCCTTGTGTAAACTGTTATTTCACTCTTTATATTAATCATTGTGCCGTAGTAAATAGTATACTCGATGTTTTACTTAAAGCTTGAGGTGACATATAATACAGAATCACAGAGAGCTGTGGTAGCTCAGTGGTAGGACGTGTACTTTGTGAACTGATGAGCCAGAGGTTGTGGGTTTGAACTCACCATGGGGGATCAGGAAGGGGATTCAGCTTCAATCTCCCAAATTCCATTTAAATCTGTGTCCACCCCCACAATGTGGGTACTGATCATGACATATAAAGTGGACCTATCAGTATTTTTATCAAGCACTTTTTGTTGCAACTGTCAACAATTCTTCCTACTGTTAGGATAATACAAGACTTCATTATGCCTGCTTTAGGCCTTCCTGGAGCGCTACCTCACCCCTGGCCCTACCATGCAGTATCAGAAAGAGAATGGAAGAGGGCGCCAATGGACACTGGTGAGCGAGGAGCCGGTGACCACCGCCTTGCGCCAGGGTTTGGTCTTCTCGCTGCGGCGCCTCGACTTCTCCCTTGTCGTCACAGTGACGCCCCTCCCCTTCCTTCGCCTCGGTGAGGAATTCATCGACCCTAAGAGCCACAAGTTTGTCATGAGGCTGCAGTCGGAGACATCGGTGTAGAAAGCGGATCACAGGGCAGCCCCTCATCATGCCCTCCCCCTCATCATCCCTTGTCTCCTCGCATTGTGCTTTCTCCTCCTCAATTACTGATCCTATGTGATGTGACGCAAGTTGAAGCAATGTAATCCACTCTCATTCAACATTTTCCCCAGTCTGAGAAACAAAGAGAAAATGATTCAAGGGGAGGAAGTCATTTTTGAGCATTTGGGCTCAGCACAAATATAAGCCCCCTCCTCTCCGAAGGGCTGGATTCAGTGATCACCTTCTCGTTGCATCATCCACATATGGATGCTCTGTTGTCAAACTGTGATAAGCTACATGACTCCAAATCCCCCAAAATGACTGCCTTGGTCATTTCTCTTTGATACAATCTCCAAACCTTTTTACACCACACTGTACATGTTTCTATTTTCTTTACCCTTGTTTTGGTGTTTATGTTGCTGTAACCACTGGACTACATGACTGTGCTGACTCATCACATTAACCACTAGAGGGGGAGATCACATCTCACTTCCTCCTCCTGATGTCTTAACAGACCGATATCTGCATGGCTTTGACTGCTAAGGCTGGTTCACAATGTGGATCAGGCTGCCCGTCGCTTGTATGATTTTGGTTGAAGATCATTAGGATTTATTTCATATAGGTGGCGTGACTCTTTCTGTTGTTACAGAATGTAGCATTATGCGCATTGAATTAACAGACTGTCTTTGGGCCTTTAGGCCTTTATGTCTTTTCATGTGTCTGTACAGAAAAAAAGGAAGTGTATTTCTAAATTGTTGCCTCCTCAGTCTGAGACTATGTTGCTATAAGTCATGATTGTCTACAAACGCGACTTTTGTTTTACCCTACACTGGCCTTTGTACTCAGTTATAATGTTAGAATTTGAACAGGGAGACTAAATGGGGTTCCATCCATCTGTTCTGCCTTTTAACACTGTATACCATTAACGAAATCAGTCCGGAAGAAGCAGCTATAGTTGAACTGTGAACTGATTTCTCAGGACATCATTTCACCAAATCTTTTCCGTATACATTGTCAAACTGTTTCAACCAATTTTGACTGTGTGATTGTACTTCCCATCACTCCGAGTCCTCCTGCAGTAGTAGCATTACCGCCACGCTGTGCACAGTGCAAATGTTGCCTGCATCTTTCAGCCTTAACCAGGAGCGAGGGGGGGAGAAATCACTCAATCTGACCACTCCCGGGTCCCCGACACCTGAGACTTGAGACGCTCCCAGCTGTATCCCCTCCGCTGAACCACAGTGTGACCAACTGGCCGGTTGACATTTCAAAGGAATGTGAGTGACGAGAGCGGCTCTACGTTTCTGTAAGACTTACCCTGTCGATGAACAACAGCTTCACCTGATCGACGGACCATGTGACATACCGAGTGATCAAAACGATGCAAATGATTGTGGCTTTCCTTTTTTTCTAAATGCATGCTAGAATTATGTGGGGTTCAAATTCACTTTTTTTACACTTTGTTTTGAGAACTTGTTTGTTTTCTACCATTTTTAAGGTGCCTAAATTATAATGATGCAATTTTCAGAATGTTTTTACTTTTGACAAAGAGGCGGCTTGTAAAAAAATTATGTAGATTTGTTTTTGTATTTTCTTCCCACTTTTGGTAACTGTAGTTTGTATAGTGTTTTAGTCATTTTTTCACTATTAAACCATTTATTCCTTGTACCTATTTTTTCCTCATTGATGGAAACACAAAAGTCCTCCTTAAGGGCGCAGGGCATCCAGTTCAATATGAATTTATAGTTGTGTTTTTCGATGTATGTTAACTCTTTTCCAAGACCAACAGTTCAACTTATTTGTTTTATGTCAGCGTCACCCATGAACGGCACCAAGTACAGGGTTTCTGCCTGTGTATCATGGCCTCAACGTATCCTAGCTGTGTTTCAGGTTGAAATGCTACCAAACAAAAGTGTGGTTGGTGTCTAAGCAGCTTTACCAGAGGAACGTGCTTGAGAGAGAGAGGGGGGGTGACAGGTGTATGATTTTGATAGCTTCCAAATGGACAAAGAAAGTTATAAAGAAGTTAAAAAATTGGAAAATGAGAAATGAGACAATCGGTTTAGCAGGTCTCCACATAACAATATTCACACATTTAGTATCACAATGCTGAGAAACACATCCTGATGGGATATCATGGATGTAAATATACGCGGAGGGAACTGGAGGGGAGATTAACCAGAGGGCATTGTTTTAAATCACAAGAAAAGTGACAGGCAAACATTAATCAGAATCAAAAAACAGTTCGTTGGCCTTTTAGGTTTGCACACACATGGAATTTGACTCCTGTTTCTTGGCTCTCACAGGTACTTAAGATAGAATAACAACACATCCATTTGCAGATACGCCAACAAGTTTAATTTTCAACAGATACATCCCAGCAGCACAAGTCTTGCTGAGAGCAACAAGGTAAAACACAACTGTGTGTGTGTGTCTGCCCTCAGCTGCATACCTAGCTGAGTGGGTTGACATGTTTGTGTATGTATGTGTGTGTGAATCACAAAAAATGCCTACTTGTGTGTGTGTGTGTGTGTGTGTGTGTCTGTGTGTGTGTGTGTGTGTGTGTGTGTGTCAGTGTGTGTACACATGCATGTGTGTGTGCATTAGAACGAGTTGGCTGAAAGCTATTGAAGGGTTTTGGTCTCCTTGCCTTGTACTCAAAAGAGGATAAATATATGAATACACACACAGACATACACACACACACACACACATACACATACACATATGGGTTTGTTTGTGAGAGAGTGAAAATGAATCAGACAATTTCCTTCTACCCCTTTTCAAAATATAATATTTTCGCATTCTTTCTTGGGAACTATTTTCATTGTTCTCGCAAAAAACAAGAGTATAACCTCGCGGGTCAGGTGATTTGTGAGAGGATGTCAGAGGAGACACATGGGGCTCTCCCGTCCAAACGAGTCTATTGATTCTCTGTGGGGCGTGGCGACCCCAGAGGGGGCGGAGACCTGAACCCAGACAGGTGTATGGAATGTACTAAGTTAGCTTGTTCAGTCTCGACGTGAATAACAATAGACCGTGTTATTATCCTGAGCATTCAAACGTAGCGTGTTGGGTTTCATCTGCCGTGAATGCTCATTTGTTTTACCTGAACGCTTTCTTTCTCGAAGGTTTGCATTCGCCACAGATCTAGTTGTTGGTTAGTGAAAGGTCAACTCAATTGGAATCCGGTCTATGATAAGCCTTAGCTGCAGTGCATCTACTGTCGGGGGGGGTTGATAGAAAGTTTGATTTCTGTTCGTGTGGTTAAACGAATTGGATGGCTCTGTGTTGAGAAGAATCAACTCGGTCACTTTCGCTCTTCCACACAACACCTCCTCCATCAACCTGTAGCGATCTCATCTAACGACATTCTGCTGCAACTTCCACCACCACAGCGTTTTCACCATGACTCTCTTTCACAAGACCCACAATCCGAGACTGAAAACCAGGCTTTGATATTGACAAAGTGTGAACTAGAGGCAGAAGGAGTGGAGCAATTCAATCTTTTTGTGTTCTTTTGGAGTCTGGAGTAAAAATAAAATAACATGAAGTTGCCATCCTGGGACCCCTGCAAAAGGGCAGCGTGTTTCGCACAATTCCTGCTTTGCGTGTATGGTAAGATTTCATATTTTATTACTTATATGATATTACCAGAGAAGCGAGGCCATTTGTTTTATCTATTGTCGAGAAGCTGGCGTTTTTCATACTCTAGGTTCCCGTTAGTGGATGTAGAGATGATAAAGATAAATCCTACATAAATATATTAGTCTGATCGATAAGCAGTGTATAGTCATCTATTGGGCAATTCCCAATGCTGACATAGTTACTTATGTTGTCTTGGGTCTTAAAGGAGTGGAGATGACTTGGTTGAATAAGTAGGGTCAGAGAATGTGGCCTGGTGGCATTCTTAGTTTTAGTCTGCATGAATCATTTCTTATTGCTCAATCTTTAACTTCCTGTATGTACCTGCTTATTTTATATTGATTTATGAATTCATAGCCAATAGTTTTTCAGTCATTCCACGGGGGCAGAGTATGCTGGCTGAAATAATGCATGCTGGATAATAACTTTCACCATGGTGGCGATTGAACAGGAAAAGCTGGTATAGCAGCCTTGTGACACTCAGGTGAACTGCTTTGTGTATTTGCCTAGCTTGTCTACTCCACCTCCCTCCTCTCAGGACCCCACTGGTTCAAAATAGACACCAGTTCTGTCTTTGTTGACCAAAATGAAGCTTTCTTTGTGTAAAGGAGCATGTTTGCACTGCTCCTCGTGTCAGTGTATGAGAGGTGTCCTTGCTTCTCAGTGCTAGCAGTGACTCTGTAGGTGGACGTCCCCTTATCTGCTGCGGTCTAATCATTAATGAAATTCTGAATCAGTAACTACAAGATGTGTGCTTATCCCAGAAATCAAAAGCGGTCCCCTGTCTGTGGGTTGGTGACACATCAAGGCCTCGCGCCGACCCATTCACACGCTCATTCTCAGGGTGAACCAGATTTGTTGTTCTTGGGTAAGCAGAGGTCTGGGTTTCTTTACACGTCACAATTAGACTCAATGTTGTGGGGTTGGACACGGACCTAGACGGAACTTTGGGGGGATTAAGTCCGGGTGACCTTCCTGATGCCCTGCGGTGGGTTCGAACCCGCAGCATCTGGCTCATCAGTTCCTGAAGGGCACGCTCTACCGCTGAGCTACTACAGCCTACCTGAGAGATACAGGGTATCTCTCAGGTAGGCCGCAATAGGTGAAAATCAGTTTCATCCTAGCAGAATTGGCGCGGACATCGACGGACAACGTTGAAATCCTTAACGCACAGTGACACACCTAGTCAAAGGATAGGAGTACTTGGGATGCAACCAGACTGTTGACAGTAAACAACAGCAGAGTGTTCACGCACGCAATGTTTAATATTTCCAGGATGGGCCCTGAATTGGCCTTTGCATTGTAGTAACGCCTAAATCCAACCTTGACTCAACGCTCTCTTATCTCTCTCTCTCTCATTCTCTTCCTCAGTGGTGTGTGGGAAGTCTGAGTTTGTTGAGCCGTCCCAGCCCATTACCTTGCTACATACGCTGGCAGAGAGCCAAACGCAGCTCCCCTGCCACTACCGGGTGGAGGCAGATGAGCAGGTGGTGCAGGTGACCTGGTATAAGGAGCTACCGGATGGCACCAAGGAGCAAATCATCACTGCCCACTACTCAGATGGGCACAAAGGTAAGAAACTGAAAGTTTGCTTTCTTACTTCGTTTTTAATACCCCCTCTATCATTTTGCAGCCACACACCTAGTCTGGTAAAGTCATTGATGGTAAAATAAGACTTGTTGAGGTGGTCTTTGGAAGGGTGGCGGGAAATGTTTTTCAAGTTTGGGAGGTTTTGGTTGAAGAACATCAGGGAAGAAGCTCTTTTGACCTGAAAGAAAATAAAACTCCTCATCAGTGGGGTGGCATAGATCAGGAGGCAGGGCAGTCATCCAGTAATCAGAAGATTGGTGGTTTGATCCCCTGGTTCCTTCAAAAAGCATGTCGAAGTGTCCTTGGGCAAGATGATGAACCCCTAACTACTTGGGATAACAGGTGAAAATAAGCCTTGTGGCTAAATCTGGCATATTTATGCTTGACTCTAAATATTCATTAATATGCACTGTCCCTATAAAAGGATAATAATAATAATAATAATAATAATAATAACCTCCTTTATGGGGACGGTGCATATTAATGAACATTTAGAATGTAAATGAGATGATGTCAGTGTAGCGTCCTTATGACTGCTTGACTAAATCTCAGTCTTTGTTTAACATCATATTTAGAGTTTGGCCGTTATGCTGGGCGGGTGAGGTTGGAGAACATTACCCCCATGGACAACCAAGGTCTGCTCATCCCCATCACAGAGGAGTCGGATAAGGGGATCTACATCTGCCACATAACCACGTTCCCATCAGGAAACTTCGAGAGACGGATCACGCTAGACGTCTGGAGTAAGGGCACATTTCCTCATTCCTCCCCTCCTTCTCACCTCTCTAATCCCATCAGCAGTGCAGTAATGAAGCTACTATCATCTTAATCTGTCATAGATCTCGCACAGTTGTGCCAATTTAGTTGTAGGTGAGGGTGGACGGAGGTTTTACTGGCTTAGCAGATGAGGCTGAAGTGAGGAGAGCTCTCATCCATCACTTATCCAGTCAGGCACCAATACCATTGGTATTCCCAATAAAATAAAGGGCTTATGTGTGTATGTGTGTATGGTTCTCTGTCTTTATCGACCTACTATCCACCATCTTGTTGCTTGTTGGAGTTGGTGTTGTCCTTGAGCCTGTGTGTTAATGTGTACTGTGGGGCTCTGTGAACTCTCAATATGCAACATTTTCCCAAAGAGAAACTCTTAAAAGATGGTCCCAACTGATTACAGTTGGGACCAAGTAGTAATAGTAACCAAGCAGGTTACTATTACCGTTATCATCATCATCATCATCATCATCATCATCATAATCATAGTTATTACAATAATAAACAATTAGATTTTTTTACATACAAATAGAATATGCATAAAAGTTACAGTTTATAGGGAAAAAAAGCCCAGCAAGAACTTCTGGTTCTTTCAGAAAGCATGTTGAAGTGTCCTCAAGCAAGACACTGAACCCCCAATTGCTTTGAAATACCGATGAAAATTAGCCTGGTGGCTGAATCTGGTTTATTTACATTCTAAATATTAATTAATATTGATTAGTGAAATTAGGTCGTGTATGTGGTCTTGAGGAAAACCTGCAGGTCCTCGGGCCTTGATGTCACATGGTAGACATCTGTCACAGAAACCGGTGAAACAGCAACACACAGACAAAACATTAAGTCTTGCCTCGGAGTGTTGACGTTGACTTACCTGAACCTCTTCACCCCTACTCCCCCTCTTTAGTTTTACCCATCTCCTCCCTGGAGCCAGTGGACCTGGTGGAAGGCCAGTCATTCGGTGTGGCCGCCTCCTGCCGAGCCGTGGGCCGTCCATCCCCACGTCTCTCCTGGGAAACCGACCTTCCGGGCCAGGCCCTGAACCGCACCTCTGACAGCGGGGCTGTGTCCAGCTACTTCTCCCTCCATCCACTGCGCAGCATGAACGGGAAGCGTCTGGACTGCCTGGTGTGGCACCCTGGCCTGGAGCAGCCCCGCAGGCTCTCCCACCGCCTGGTGGTGCAATGTGAGTTCAACAGACGCCATCAATCCCGTTTGAATGTTAAAGTATCATACTCGTGTTCTGCACATCATGCCCATCTACTGAGCATCAGATGTTTTGTGTTTCTCCTGATCGTTTTCCAAATCAGACAGTATTGTGGGTTTTTATGAGACGGCCATGCTGCCCACACATCTTACTTGAGATTGTGTCATCCATCCATCACTTTGAATGTTGGGATGCCATTATTTGTCTTTCAAAGTTGCTTTTTTTTAGGGGGGGGATTAAATTAAGATTACGTTGTAGTGTGAGATTATAAAGTTAAAGCTGTTAAAGCAGATTGATTTGGAAAGTATTTCAATGTGGTCACATAAAGGTGAATCAGTTCATCTGGAAATAGTATTTATTGGAAGAAATGTTTCGTCACTCATGGGTGACATCTCCAGCCTAAACTGACTGTGGCCATCCCCACCCTTACAAAAAGAGGCCATCTATGTGAAGAGGAAACAAGCATTCCTGAACTGGGTGGGGGGTCTAAGAGCACATTTGTAGCCAATGCTTTGCCATGCAGCTATTCCCCAACCCTCTGAATAGAACACATTACCATTGACACTCCAGTAAATGGCGGATATGCATATAAAACCATCAGTGGTTTCATTCCATCATGTAACAGTTTATAAGGGTGAGAATGTCTGGGAGGAAAATGGTTTCAAACTTCTAGGACTTCTTCATGACATCAGAAGCTCCTGACAAGCAGAGAACTTGAAGATGGGTTTTTATCACCCCAATGTTTGAATAGAAAAATCGGTTAATTAGTCAAAAAATCTCAGAAACAAGGGTCTGCTCTGGAGAATGGTCAGCAGGAAAGCTAAGTACACATAATTAATTGTAAATGAGCTAAAACTTGCATAAAATCCCACTTCAGCCGTTTTAGGATGGTCATAAATGTTTATAATGTCTGGGGAGGGGTATGTATACACTTTAGGGTCAATATCTTTAAACAAGCTGTGATAAATCAGCCTGTTGGTATTGACTGAAGAACATTTTTGTAACACCTTTATTTGTACAGAAAGCAACTAAAATCAACCAGTTTCAGTTTTGTTGTCCCCCTTTTGGGAGATATTAATACTTAATACTGAGGTTAATAAACTGTCCTCATGGTAATTTTTGCATATATTTTCTTTTAATAAACCCTCTCGGTCAGTGTTGATTGATGACATCAAGAAACTCATAGATGAAGCCTTCATCACTTTGTAAGGAACGGGCTCACATGCATTACTTGTGGTTGGGATCCATAATTCTACCAAAGCTACCTGAGATCGCACAAACTATCCCGTCACATAATAAGGGAAGAGAGTTCAACAGATAAGATCGGACTAGATCAGATAAACATTACACCGCCTGCATCTCAGAGTACGGGGATGGGGGTGTCTTGTACAAATGTGCATGTCACCGGAACATTATATGTCACAGTTTCTGATTTTAGGGGCAGATTTGAACACGACGCTCCAATAATGCTCCCAGCCCTCATTGGACAAGCTTATCTGGTTGAACCAGCAGGACGTCAAAGCTCAATAGATGTTTATGGTGTCGGATAGCAGGGTAACATTGCTGCGGCACATTTATAGTACGTAGCTTTGCTGAACACGACGGATGTTAGGTCTTTATAACCCTGTTAAAATGACAGCTTTTGTGATGGAAATGATTAAACTAAGATAGGGGATTTTAGAACTTTTCCACTTAAAAAAAAACGTGTCCTATAAAAAGGTCCGTTTCACTTTTTTATGTCATGTTGTGTCTTTGTCAATGGACATGACCGAAGTCTAGTCGTAGATCTGCGAGTAGGCTATTGCAAGCGCTCATTGGGCGTAAAGTGGGGAAAGGCTCTAGATATGTGGGATGGACTGATTATTGATTACTATTAAACATGAGTTTGATTGTGATTGGCTGATTCTGAACACCGCCACAGGGCGTGTACACGTATGCAGCCAGGTTATTTATTATAAGTTTTATATTTTTAAAGATTTTTCAAATCTTTCTGACTGTTTTTCATTAGAATTTATTGTGTTCGATTTCCCCTCAAAATGGAAAAAAAGTTCTGATGTGTTTTATTTATTTTTACATCACCAAAACTTTCCATTTAAACAGGGGTCTGTATACTTCACATATCCATAGTAAAACTGAAAGATAACTCACTCGGGACTCTTCTCGCTACTGTAGTGTGTGTGTCTGTGTGTGTGTGTGTATTTATATATTTA
>OMLC01102133.1:0-26444 GCA_900302585.1 Regalecus glesne | reverse complement strand
CAAGGGGAAATGTGAGATTCTCTGCATTTGAACCCATCCTATTGTATAGGAGAAGTGAGCTGCCACCATATAGCGCTCGGGGAGCAGTTAGGGGTTCATTGTCTTGCTCAAGGACACTTAGACACGCTTCACTGCAGGTGCGGGGATCCAACCTCCAACCTTCCGGGGTCTCCGGTGGCATAGGGGGGTAAGACACCTATGTTCAGTACATCTCTGTGTCATGCAGTTGGGTGTTTGAATCCCGGCTGCACCGTTTCCAACCACATCCAGAGGTCCATAGTTAGTGGGTCATAATTGGCTAAGCCTCACATGGGTATAAGGGTTAGGTTGGATAAAGTATTCTGGGTTCACTAGTGTCCCCCTCTGGGTCGTCCAGGCCTCTTGGTTAAGTGAAGGGAAAGTACTCTGCTTCATTCTCCTCTGACGGCCAAGCACTGTGCTTTCCCCACCAGACCATGATGTGTGGACTAGTGAGGCCTAGTGGTCATGTGACTTGGAGGAGACACATGCTACCACTTCCTCCTTCCTGTTGACGTTCTAGAGGGTATCAAAGAGACAGACCCAGCAGTAGGACACTCAGGGGATTCAGGTGGGGGAAAAGGGATTTAAAAAAAAGAACATCAAACATGTCACATCTTTCAAACCAGCGTTCATCCCTATCAAGGATGTGAACATCATCATCCTTGAATGAGTGGCCACTCGCCTGTAGGTGGGTGTAGACCACAGAGTCCTGACCCGACGTGTTAGCTCTCCTATGCTGCGCCATCCTTTTAGCCAGCGTCGGTTTGGTCTCCCCGATGTACAAGTCACTGCAGTCCTCCTGGTTGGTTTGAAAGGGGGGTGAAGGAGGCCACTTATGTGAAGAGTGAACGACCGTCTTTAAATAGGGGGGGTGGCCTGAGAGTAGATCTGTCGGCATCTTACAATACCGTGATTGCAAATATTCCCCAATCCTCTGTGAATGGTGCCCATTGCCACTGAATGTGCAGTAGATCACCCAACTCTCATATGAAACCAGCCTATTGTTGTGTGGCAGCAAGGTACCGTTTATAAGGAGGGGGATGTTTGGCTTCAGCTCAGACTGAAGAAGTCACCTGGTGAGTGACGAAACGTTTCTAAATAAACTTCTGATCCAGTTGAACAGATTCACCTCTTTTTGTGATCAGATAAGGATATATATTAGGACTCCCTAACGTGCTTGGCCAATGGGAAGTCACATGATCGTAGATTCAGGCCCTGATTGGCTGATGAGTGCCCTTTTCCCACGTTACAGTGACAGCCTCTCAAATGGTCTGTGCATATTAATTGGCCTGGTTTTCAGTCGTGGTGAAGTAGGTATGGGGGTGGAGCAACGCAGAGAGACGCAGCAGTGGTTGGAGGGGTCTAAATATCAGCAGAGGCAGGGAAGGAGGACGGAGGAAGGTGTAGCAGGAGGTCGAGCAGAGGGGTCAAACGTAACATAAAAATAATTGAGTTCATTGGGGAGGATGGGAGTTTTGTTTGAGATTTATTGTTCGTCCTGAAGCCTGTGATATTTTGGAGTCCTTGCCATTTTTGCCTCAGTGTTGGAGGTGAATTTGGATTGATTCCATCAATTTCCTGTGCTTGTCTATTAGCTGTTCTGAGGGTGTAGTGTGTTTGTATTCCTACAGTGAGCCAGAGCGGAAGGCTGCGGTCCGTACATGGAGAACTGACGTTGATCACTACTTTTGGTTATGGTTCTTATCAATTTTGTGGGGACAACTTCCTTCATGCATTTGATATGTCCCGAATGTATCCCAGGTCATATGATAAAAACAATCCTGTAGGATGCTGACAGATTGGTCCGGCCAGTGGTGTATGGCCTCATGTTTAAGTCTCTACCTTTAGGAGAGGAGGAGGATGGAGGCCTTTTCTAATTTACCAAATAGCAGGCGACAGAGGGCTCTGTAGCCATAGTCCTCTTCACGATGTTTGCATATTACAATGTGTGCATTCACACTCACCTTGGCAAGAGACTTGTAATAAATGTTTTCACTGTCCACTGTGTAAGAAAATGGCTCTGAGCTGCTTTTCCATTGATTGAACACATCGGAAGATCAGGGATAAGACAAACCGGCCTTTTGATAGTATACCAAAAAAGAAGGATGCCAATAAACGCAGAAGGGGGTCATGAATAAATGCAATTCACCATGAGGACTGGAAGACTTGGTCATACAAATATGTGGCAAACAATGTGCTTTAAATAAATGTTTTCTGTACATCATGTCATTACAAAAGGAACAGCAACATTTTGAATAGATGTTACAAAATTGACTCATTCTTATTACTTAGATTGTGATGATAGGAAACATGTTCGTCACAGTTCCTGTGGGTTTGGCACCCTGGGCTAGTCATTCTGTGTTTGTTCTCTTACGCCATCAACCTGAATCAAAAACAAGTTCTGTTCTATAATTTTATTATCTTGATGTAATCCAATGAGAGGGCCGAGGTAGCTTAGTGGTTAGTGTGTTTGCTTTGGGGACTTATGAACCTGAGGCAGTGGGTTTGAATCCACCACAGGGTGTCAGGAAGGGCATTTGGCCATAATCCCCCAAACTCCATCTTAATCTTTGTCCACTCCAACAACATGGGGCCAAATCATGTCATGTAAAACAGACCCCTATGTAATACAATGAAAAGGCAATAAAATTGAAAACTTTCATTTGTCATATGGAATTATGATGTAAAATGAGTAATTATGGGGGTGTAGGTTTACACGTTAAAACCAGGTGATTGGCCTAAGACATGACAAACTGATCAAGCCGAGACCACCAAAATGATTGCTTATGATTCTTATGGATCACATTGCATTGCATACATTTCCCATCTTTGCTAACAACATACCACTAGAGACTTGATCACTTTATGACTGGCTATTATATTAAACCTTACATTTTCTTTATTTTAGAAGAAAGTCAGACAAGGTTTTAGATGTCAATTGGATCCCAACATGTTTTTGCCACACAACTGCCAAACAACTGGACAACATTTTTAAAAGCAAGGTTAAAGAAGGCTTGATTTGAAATGATGCGGGGATGGAAAAAAGCATTCTAGCCAACTGGACTGTTTTGGCTCGTTTTGAGAAGACAAATAATATGGTGAGTGACCGTTTAAAAGTAGCAGACAGTCTTGACATCTTAAAGAAGCTTGCCCTTAAAATGAATTCAGTCTCTAGTGTAACATGAGATCAAAGGGGAGTAGCCACCTTAAGGACCAAAATAAAAAAAGATGGATAAAGAACTGCTGAAGTATGTTGATTTAATCCAATTCGATTGGCTTTAATTCAGTCAAGATGTCTGATGGGATGATTAGTTGTTGTTGTTTTTCAGTGAAGTTACAAGACTGGCCACTTTTGTATGGCGTGCTAGTTTAGTTTAAAAAAAGCTATGGTGCACTGCCAATAGAGGACCATATTTAAAGGTCCCAATGAAACGGAGACTGCGTCTGCTAAATAAGGACATTGCATCCAGATATGGGCTTAAGAGATATTGTTGATCGTCTAGTTCAAGTCCAAAGTAGTATGCTGATAATATTGCTCGTAGCTTGTCAACTCATTGGACTGGAAATGTGAAAGAAATCCCTGTTTAATGGGTTGTAAATCAGCCTGGTGCCTTGTGTTTTGACCAATTACTTGATTGTAGGCGCACAATGTTTACGTCAGAGTGTTGCGTCATGCGGCCAGAGGCGGGAGGGAATGGAGCGGTCATCTATTTTACCGCAGTTGTGTTTTAACTTCCGTTTTCTGTTGGCAATGTTTTCCGTTGACTGGCTCGGTTAAAATTCTCTGTCTCAAAAAGCGTCTTAATCGTTTTGAGTAATTCTTCGAGCGCTTTGTTCGTGTCGGCCTGTGGGGGACTTTAAACGCCGGCGATATAACCGAAATGAACTCCCGGGGTAACCAAAATGGCTGACATGACAACTTGAGGTACTCTTCAGTAAGCAGAGGGCTCCAACTGCCCTAAAGTTCCCCTGGTCACACCAGTGCCGTTTAACCTCCGGAACAGACTGAGTCTTGATGGATACTACAGACACTTCCTCCTTTCGCTTACACGGAGAGCTCATCGTCAACGAAGATAACCAGGGCCTCCATGATACCCGAGCCGTCGGGATTTATTGGGATTGAGCGCTGCCTCAGCCAGGCTAGGAGTTCAGCCCGTATGCTTCTTCTTCCACCGGCTCTTCCGGGGTCCGGAGTGATGAAGTCTCATCTGTTGTGAGTGCTCGCTTCTCTGATATTTAGTAGTGTTTATTTCTCAGAGGTGATCCTCTTGTTGTCGTTGTTGTTGTTGTTGTTGTTGCTGCCATATTTCAACATATTTCTGAAGTTATAATAATATATTTTGCTTGATTCATTGACCAATGAGATAGCGTTTTGCCTAAGCTGCTACTTGTCATTGCTGTTGTCATCTAAAGCTAAAAATAGCTAGCAACTGCTTTAAGATCCAGTCCAATTATTTTAATCCATCATACACACGCTATTCTGAAATATCAATTAGGCATGTCATGTTTCCAGTGTCTGAAGCATTAATTGTTATAACTTTGTACCATAGCCAATTCTCAGCCGGTTTGGAGGGCAGGGCCCTGACTAAAAACGTTTTGATTGCTAGCTGATTTGCTAACGGTTGTAACGAAAAGAGCCAGAAGGCAAAGCTCTTAATCTACTGGTCAGTCTTCCTCCCTACTGTCATGTCTATGGTCCTGATGGTTGGGTCATGACCAGAAATACTAAATTGCAGGAGTAAGTGGCTGAAATGGGTTTTCTCAGTAGTGTGGCTAGCATCACTCTTAGGGACAGGATAAGAGGCTCAGTCATCTGTGATTACTCGGATTAGAGCCTTTATATGGAAAGGAGCCAATTTATGTTGTTCGGGTATCTAGTAAGGATGCTTACCTGGTGGTAACCTCCCTAGTGAGGTGTTTCATGCACGTCCAGCTGTGAGGAGGCCACTGGGTAGACCAAGGACCAGGTGGAGGGATTATATCTCCACGCTGGCCTGGGATCACCTCAGGAAGTTTGGGGTGCCATGCTGGGACTGCTACCTCCACGACCCCACTTTGAATTAGTGGTTGCGGACGGATAACTTGCTAAGTTGCATGATGTTGCTAAGTAACTACTTGAGAATGGCCCAACGGAAACTGACTATGATGAGAATTCAGTTGATAGTACAATGAAATTAGGGTACTAAATGATGTTAATTACTACTAGACGCAGATCGGTTCTCTGAAATGGTTTGATTATGTTGAACCTCTTGAGAATAGTTTTTCAATGGACTGTTGTCATATTTTACAGTAACTGTAGACCTGACATTTTAGATAATTGCATTGTGACACATGTTGAAAAAAATCTGGATTGGAAAATATGATCTTCATTGGATTGAGGCTGTGATACAACTTCTGTACTGATCAAAATGTACCTCAACCAACCTAGAAATACATATGAGAGCATGCCCCAAAAACAGAAAATAATCAATAGTGGTACTCTACATAGTTTAAAAAAAATATTTAACACCCTAATGCATTTTTATGACAGACTAAATCTAGGTTGGATCTGGAATAAGCTGTGACATAATAATAATGATGATTCCCTTATCAGTCCCGCAAGGGGGAATTTGTTCTCTGCATTTTTGACCCAACCTATTGTATAGGAGCAGTGAGCTGCCAACATATGGTGCTCGGGGAGCATTTAGGGGTTAAGTGTCTTGCTCAAGGACACCTCGACATGCTGTATGCAGGACCGGGGATCGAACCTGCAATGTTCCGATTGCCAGGCAACCGCTCTACTCACTGAGCTATGCCGCCCCATGGAGGCGGCATCACCACTTAGATGCTTGTATGTTTAGTGATGCTCTAAATGTTAAAAAAAATTAAATAAAATCAGCTAGGTTTCATCTCCGGGATTGTCACCTTGCTGTTGTGAAGAAGCTTGCATGTACCCAAGAGCTATGCCATCCAGAGCTTGGCTCCTGGTAAGGTCCCCATGGCATATAGATCATGGGTGAGGTTCCGGTCAAAACACAAGCCGATAAAGACCTTAACCGCGAAATGGGCAGAAGAGGACTTTAGGTCACAATGCCAGTGAAAACAGAAGAAGGCTGCGGATGGCTGTCTGCATATATAGCTACAGCAGAAACATCCCTTTCTAGCTGGCATCTTTGTCCCTTTGTTTTTCCATGCTGATCGGATAGAGTGCATTGAATTCAGAAGTCCAAGCTTCTGACTCAAATCATTCAACTTTCCAGAAAGAAAGACACTGCACAAGAGTAGAGGAATGAGAGAGGGGAGTCCTACAGTCCTGCCATCTGTCTGTGTGGTAATTACAGCTATGGGCTTCGGCTGGACCTCCCTGCTCTGGCTGCCTGAGCCTGTTATCTCCTGACTAACTTTACAGCCTGTCTGCTTGCCAAATAAACACAGGCTCTTTCCAACTCCAGTTAACCATGTTTGTGGGTCCAGAGAGAATCATTGCATATTATCTTTATAGACTGGGTAAGACCAAGAGGAATGTCAGAAAAGCTGGTGGGGTTTATTATTAAATGATTCAAGACTGGGCTTTCCAATTTATTTCATAGCTTTTTTTGTCCCAATGTGGGCTATACATTTTGAAAGATAGCCTACTTAACATTGAACCTTCTTGAATCACCACCCCGCCAGAGGATACTTCCTATCAATCCTACAGAGACGGTGCCTCATGGGCAACAGTCTCGTAATTGTGATGCCATATCAAATTCCATTTAGTGTAAGTGGCCTTATCTTAGGAGACTATCCAGCATATTAAATGTAAATGAAACGTGGAGAAGCTTACACTCATGTGCTGCCTTTTCAAATCTACAATTGTGAATTATGTTCATGGAGTTAAACATGACCCATGAAGGCTCCCAGCTATGGCTGTTGCACAATGACAGTTGTG
This sequence comes from Regalecus glesne, assembly GCA_900302585.1. Classification (NCBI taxonomy): domain Eukaryota; kingdom Metazoa; phylum Chordata; class Actinopteri; order Lampriformes; family Regalecidae; genus Regalecus; species Regalecus glesne. The sequence goes on along the minus strand of OMLC01102133.1, from coordinate 19,516 downwards.
CCATTAATCATATCCATCGGAGCACCGGCACCACTCACATCATGCACACTGTACCACATGTTGTTTGAAGGCTGACCGTTTCCTCAGTAATGTAAACTATGTTGTTTCAGAAGTGTGTGTGCGTGCGTGCGCGTGCGTGGATTATCTTAACACATTATTGAGCCGCTTTATATGTGTCTGCATAAGCATGTGTGATTATGGGGACGGTACGACAATATTTCTAAGTCCAGCAGATTGTCAGTATCGCAAATATCAGCAGTGACAATTAAGATGTACGACATCCCAGTGGTTAAATTGTCCTACTCTGACTATCAGTCACCAGGCATTGCCACAGTTAGAGAATAGCTATGTCTCAGTCACTGCAGTCTGCCCTTGTTTCTGCCCAATCTGCGGGTAAGAATGTCTCATGGCAGATGGTTTGGGAGAAGGATTTTATTGCTGAATTCAAACTGGCTGTGGTTTTCTTAATGGACATGTCACTTAGCAACATCCCTGTTCATTCATTCTGTCTCTTGCACATTTAGGGCACTTAAGTGTGTTTGGCCTAATGTGATGACAGACATGGGTGTAAATCTGTGACTACTGTGATGTCACCCAAAGCTTTACTTTTGCTCCCATCCATAGGGTTAGTAGTTGTGTCGGGTAGGGCATCCGTTATCGTTATGGTTAATTTCCCACACATTATTGTGTTCAAATATGAAATCAGTCCCATATGTCTTTAATATCACTGTGGAGGGCATAAAAAAGTAAGATTTTATGCATTTAGAGGACGTATTCACTTGCCTTACTGAAGGACAATTTTGCACGACCAGTACACCAGCTGTTGTGATCCTCTTACAGTGGAAAGCAAAGGAAAGTCCCTTTATTTGGTCATTGTATTCTTACAATGAAATGTGTCTTCTGTATTTTACCCACCCATTGTGTAGGAGTAGTGAGCAGCTGCAGTGGCTGGGGAGTACTTGGGGGTCCAGTGTCATATTCAAGGACAGTTGAGCACATTTTCTGAAGGAGCCGGAGATCGAATCATTGATCTTTGGATTACTAGAGAACCTGCTTTACCTCCTGAGCCATGCCACCCATGGAAGTGTACTGAACTCAAAGAAGTCATTGTCAATAAGTTTGGTATTTTTAGTTGACATGGTAGGCTTAAGCAACAGGACAGGAAGAGACTGAACCAAACTTTACTCTGCTCTCTGGTGCTGAAATGACAGCTCCTGGCTCACATGCAGTGCCTGAGCCATTGTCATCATATTAACTTAACGTGTTTGTATTTGGACATGACCAAACAATAAAGCCTGGTTTGCATTCCTTTTGATTTGAACACAGTCAGCTATTGCTTTAAATCCAAACTAGCAGCAGGAGGGCGTGTTTTTATTTGATCAGGGAATACAGTGCTTGAATAAAACATGAGAAGCTGGGCTCTCCATGGGCTTTAATAGACATTAGGTAATACCTAAGCCAAGGACAAAAAAAACGCAAAGAATTATTCTGCAATAGGAAACCCCTAAAAACTTTGTTCACTTGAACAAGTGCAAGTAGCCCCTTGATAACCCCCTGAAATGATTACCTTTATACATTCCGCATAATCACAAATTAACTGCACAGCAAACTGTTCCTATTACTGCCAACAGAGGCTCTTGTTAACGATAGATTGTGCACCTTTTCCAAATCCGTTAAATACCATGTAAAAGCAGGCACCTGGAGAACTTTACCTAAGGCCTGCAAGCAGCCCTTGCTCATTTATATACCATACCTGGCAGCTGATGTTGTGAAAAATAAACCCAGTAGGTCATTCAGCATCTAAACAGCTTGAGCCCATAAAGACAGCAGACTGACCCCCAAGCTGAATATTGGAAATTATTATATCGATGCAAACGGAGTAGAAATGGCTCTGTTGTGTGACCAGAATGTCTCTTTTGAATCATGTAAGGCAGTGTTCAGTGGTTAAAGCTGATCATCAAAGCATGGGCAGGGTTGCAGGGCTCATTACAGACACGGGCTGCCACATGCAGCTCTGCAAGCTGGTGGTGTGGCTGGCAGTCGGGACGTTACGGTGCACTGTTAATGAAGGCGTAGCCTGACAGTTTGTTTGTTTCGGATGGTGAAGCGATGGAACATTAAAAACATCGTTAAAGAAATTGCTGTCATTCAGCCAGGGTGCTATTGCTGTGTGATAATGAAATTCTCCAGAATGAAGCCATGATGAGTTGTAAAAGGGCAGCCTCGAGGGCAGCCGTAATATCATTCCTATTGCAGATTTAATATTGAGGTTTCGAAAGAGGTGAAACTGTCAAAGTAAATCTAACTGGCGATTGTCAGGACATTGTTTTCCAATCGAGGTCACTGGTAAGGAATTGATGAGATATTATAGAAAAAACTATATCTCTCCGTGACCCGACACCAGATAAGCGGTTGACGATGGATGGATGGATTATAGAAATATAATAATCCAACTAGAACATGTCTGATGTCAGATGTCCATGTAATGTCACAAATATTTAGCCCCAAAGCCAAATCAGTCCCTATGTATCTATCTGGAAAAATACAGAAAGTTGAATCAGTTCATCTGGACACATTTATTGAAAGCAGCATATGTTCACTCAGACAGGTGACATCTTCAGTCTCAACTGACTGCAGATATCCCTCCCCCTTTTAAACAGTACAGTTGCATATCTACCTACTTACATGTGATGCACATATGATTTACCAGACGGTTTAGGATATGGCAGAAAGGTTGTCGACATACACTTTCATTGTATATTTGGGTAATTTCTCTTCCAAACAAAGAGCACATAGAGGCTTCAAAGATCTGTTCAGAGCTCTAGATATTGGCACAGCATGGCTGACAACATTGTTAGCAATAAACAAACCTATGGTAAAGGAAATGACTTTACATGACAGGACCCCGGAGGAGCGACGTGAAGATGAGGGGTGGTGTTATATTGATTCCGCTCATTCCCCAGAGTCTCTGTGTCCAGGGTATAATAGCTAGCACGTTCTTGTTGAGCAACAACACATGGACTGATGGTTTTTGTGCAGCGCAAAAGCCAAACTCGTCCTTGGATTAGAAACTGAGATGAGAGCCAGAGAAAGCGTTTGTGCCATATTAAATTATTCTGACTGGCAGCGGAGAATTGATCCCAATGCCCTTTGAGGGATTGAGTCCTGCACAAGGACGTTAAAAACTCATTGGTCCATGGTGTCTCCATATGGGCTGAATTGTGTAGAACTGTGGAGCTCCTCTAATAGCCTTTATGGTACTGCTTGGGGACCACGAATCTGCCTGCGTAATCATCTCAGCTCAAACAGTACATTTAAGTTATAAATCACCTCAATGAGCAAAGGCTAGGCCAATGTATTTCTTTGCCAGCTCCATGGTACAAGTCATCTGTTTCACAGGGAGTGCCTCGGCCCCATTTCTCTAAGGCAATGATGTTCTGTTACATCCCCACCTGAGAAATATGCCCAAGATTAGAAGTTGGTGATATTTTTTTAGGTTTTTCCAATATGTCAGATTGTCTTTACAGTGCAAGCTTGGGTAAAGTAGAATTTGAAAAGACTTTTGACAGTCTGATCAGTGTCACTAAACAGGTGAATCAGTTCATCGGGACAGAACAGATCAGTGTGTTCACCACGTAGTTGGACAATTAAAGTACAGCCATAGAGGTCAATTTTTACATGTCCCACCTTGTCCCTACATTGTTGGGGTGGACACAGACTTAGATGGAACATGGGGGATTATAGCTGGATGCCCTTCTTGACGCCTGTGGTAGGTTTGAACCTGCAACATCTAGCCCATCAATTCCTGAACTACGTGCTTTACCACGTAGCTACTCCAGCCTCTTATAAAGACAGCCAGAGGAGTTGGAGAATTACAAGAAAGTATTTGCATCACCCTTTTTGATGTTTGATGGCTTACCTGATTGACACTTGTTTGAAAAAGATATTACTAATTTTGTGGAATTTGTCTATTTGTGAAATTGTTTGCGGTGACAATTCCCTTTAGCTATTCCTTTCTTTTTTGGTTATATTTTATCAACTGAAATGGATATTTCCTGGAGCAGCCCCCCTAAGATGTTCCACTAATGGCCAAAAGCAGAGTATTTCTCTAGGGTGCCAGGAAGGAGCACCGTAATTGTTTCATAGCAATAACAAATTAGGGGGGAAACCCATTGCGAGCAGAAGGAAGCTTATTATTACAAAACCATTCGCATTATCTGCAATGGGTCCATTTTTTTCCCTTAAATTAGGTGTTTTAGTTTGTAGATGGCTGAAAAATGACTCTGACTAGCTCCCCAAAGTAAGCATTGAACCTGAGATGAGAAGACTGGGGAAATGACAGTCCTAGAAATCCTCATATACATACACAATCAAAGATCGCCCACGAGCACTTCAATCTTAAATCCTAATGGAAAAGTTTGCCTGAGTACTCTCCTGTGGGCAATGACAGCTGAGAAACGGGAAACAATTTATCAAAATACGCAGTTAACCTCTGTCTCCATCTTGTATTCTATGGCTTCTTTACAAGGAGCCAGCTGTCCATGACAGTCAAACAAAAGAAAAAAGATTGCTCTTTAGACCCTGACTCTCACATCTCCGCTTGAAATGTGTTTTTTTTCTGTATATCACCATGCCACATTCAGCATGATTTTCAGCACATTGTTGCACAAATGTCCTCTGGCTTTGGATCGACCATGCTCAAACAACCATTTTCTAGTGATAGGGCTGCCAAATGTTATAGTGGAAGTACTATGGAACTTTAAAAAGCAGGTTTATGATTGGAAGGTAGCTAGCATTGAATCCCTTGGTGTGGAAAATGGGAACAGGAGAAAGTGGACAATGTACTCAATTTTCTCCTTAAGGAACGAACCAATGTCAAAGTCTCTTTGCATGAGGGCTCTTAACCCCCAAACGTATAGAGTGTGCAACAGTAAGAAAAATGTTACACTTTGTAACACTCGGGTATGAACATATGTAATTATCAAGGTGCCCTTGAGTAAAGCTCTTAATCTTTAGATCCTTGAGTGGTGTTGCTCAGTGACCAACAGTAATTCTTGTCTTAGGAGCATCCAGGTGTGAATGTATGTTAATTTAAAAATGAGAATGCAGGAGGGTTGAAATATTTCTCCAAATGACTAAAGATTGAACTAAAAGTCATGGAAGCAGCATTGGTCATATGCATTTAAATAAGCATTGCCACGGTTACAACATGCCTCAGACCTTGAGGCATCCACCTGATCTGGCCTCAGCAGGTCATCTTGATGCGCAGACGAATGACACGTGCGCGAATGCCTAGTTGCAGAAAGACAATGTGTACACTCAGAGTTTACTCACCATTGGCACAGCATTTGGTTTTAAAGGTCATCTGAGTAAGCACTCTTAATTAGAGTCACGCACCATCTCCTTCTTTCCTGCTGTCATTCTATCTGCATAATATCATAGTATATGAATAATCAATCAGATTGCAGAGCAGACCCCTGCTGGGCTTACAGTCACACGAAAGAAAATGATGCAATGTTAGATCATTGTTCCATGTAGGTAGATTTCTCCTGTGGTTGATCACACAACACTGCTGTAAAAATCCATAACAAACACTGCTTTTCTTTGTAGTATGATTTCTCATAAAAATCCTCTACAATTGAAGCCATGTCCGTATGTATGCATGTGTGCTAGCTTTATATTACAGCAGGTGTTCATTTGGGTGACATTGAGTGTAACTGCTGAAAAACATGTTTTTATTAGCCGCTATGGCCCATAAATATTAATGACAAAGCACAACAGCATGCCTCTTGAATGATATGCTACCTGTCAACCAAACTGTCCCCAGTTAAACTCAATGTCGTTTGTTGCGAATTTTATTATTTTTGTTTTCTGCTGTCATGTGGCCTACATGGGTTTTAATGTTGGTGTTTGGCCCAGTACTTAAGCAGTGAATTTAGAGGAGATGAATGCTAATCATTTCTGTGTTATTCTGAAAAGTTGAGGTTTAAAATGGGGCTTGAAAGGTCAAAAGCATTTACACACAATAACAATTTGCAGAGTCATATTCATAGCCGGCTGTATAGTGCATCAGATACATTGAGGCAACCCAACCTGTTTTCACAGATTCTCAACTCTGTCCACCCTCCCCCATTCCTTTTACCCTGACACGGGTAATGATAATGAGAAAACACATTATTTCATAGCCATGTAATATAAAGGGGCGGCATAGCTCAGTAGGTAGAGCTGTCATCTAACAATAGGAAGCTTGCAGGTTTGATCCTAGCACCTGCAGAGGAGTGTGCCAAAATGTACTTGAGTGAGACCCTGTTCCCCTAACTGCTCAGCCCTGGGACATACTGATGACTGGCCCAGGGTGTTTACCCACCTTTCGTCCAATGAGCACTGAGATATGCTCCAGTTCCCCTTCAACCCGATTTCAGATAAGTGGTTGACAATGGAAGGATGGATGTAATGTAAATTTGCACTGCATTAAACAGGCTTTGCATGAACGGTTCTTGTTCTCTCTGGATTGCTCCTCAATGGTAGAATTCTTTCCTACTCACTTTAAAACAGTAAAAAATACCACCCTATCTTCTGCTATAAACTGGAACATACTATCCTTTCGTAGAATATGTGACATAAACTTGGGCCCAACTGGATAGGGCTGTCTTTTCACCCTACTTGCTGAATTAGAGCATATCAAAAAGTATTTCTTTTCTAGACCTTAAAGGGATTCTATTAGCTGGTTTGTCTCAGTCCCTTGGGCCATTTGTGTTTTGCCTCTGTTCAAGTAAATCGGATACAAAATGTAAAGTAAATGTTTACTTAAGATGAATTTTGTCTTGTTGCCTGTGTGTGCGCGCGCGCGAATGAATGAATGACAGAAAGATATCAATTTAGTTTTATATCAAAATTCCAATCAAAGTTTTCCATTCCAGTTCAATATTCCAACCATATAACCATGGTAGTTCAGGGGTTGATGGAACATATTCTTCAGGACATTATAAGCCAGGGGCTACAAGTTTGAGCCCACTACTGGGTGTCGGGAAGGGAATCTGGCCTAAAACCCTCACTCCAGCCCTGAGATGGACTGGCAACATGTCCAGGGTTTATTCTGCCCTTAGCACAATGAGCAATGGGGTAAGATCCACTAGTTCCGTAAGAGGTTGACGATGGAAGGATGGATGAATGTCAATAATTTCATGCACCACACCAAAATATGCAACCATTGAAATATTGCTTATTGAAAACTTTCTCTTTTAGAGAAATGAAAAGTTAAAATACTTTTTCCTCCCACAGTAGCTAGGACCATAATTCCATTTTTCATGTCACATAGTACACTCAATTATACAACACCTCACTTAAGAAATCTCAAAGCAACTTTGTCAATTGTCAGTGTTAACTGTCAAATATTTGAAGCACAAATTCCCAGTGTGTATGAGTGTGTGGCATGATATGTGCTCGTGTGTGCGACCGTGTGTTACGTGTGTGTATAGACCCAAATATAATGCCAGTGGCCTATTTTAGTCATGTTATCAAGCAGCACCTTTAAATACAACTGTCTGTTGTAGAAGCCAATTGCTTACCACAGGGCACATACACATCTTTCCAGAAAGTACATTGTTCAAATCTTGGTTCAGTAATGGGTTCCCTTGAAAGCTGTAAAGAGCACCCCAATCTGAGGGAGAATTACCACAATATTTTACTGCCACAAAAAACACCTGCAGAAGAGAAGTGAAAATACTTGATCGTCACATTATACTAAATACTTAATTCTCCTCCTGCAATGCCTTAACAGAAGCCGTATTACCACAGAGGATTTTTTAATGAAGTTCCAAATGCTCTATGGGATTTTTAAAAGTCCACACATCAGCTGCTGTCTTGCCTGAATCTCAGCCCCTGCTCTTGCCGTCAGAAGCTGGGAGTGGGTTGCGAGTGAGTGTAGATAACTGTGGAAGGCTGTGTGATGCACAGCGCTCAATGCTCACATAGACTTGGTGAGCTGGAAATTGGGTCATGTAGCCTACAGAGATTCAGCTTGTGCCACTCACTGATGTGGAAATAAGTCTCCTGCACCAGGCCCCACTAACAAGGCCTGCACTACCATGCACGGCCACAGTCAGCAGCCAGCGTTATACTCAGGAAACCTTCAATATCATCCATCAGGATTAGGACAGCGTGCATTTTTGTCACTTTTAAATGCAACATCTGCTTTAGTTAATAAATCATCTTCAGTGGTATTGTGAGTGTTGTGTCAAACTGGATACGGATGAAAGATTGACATGTAACGTAATGGAGAAAGTTAAATGACTGCATTTCTGATATGCTTTTCTAGGTTTGGGACAAAAAGAAAACTACTATAAGACAACTACATTGTATTATCATGAGTGACCCCAGCTGAACACGACTCAGTAATTTTATGTGAAAAAGGGCCTCACAGAACTAAAAGTAGAGATTATACTATGCGAGTTCAGCGAGAAGTTTTTGTCAAATGATTCATTTGGGAGGGTTTGAGAGCTTAGCAAGGAGGGCGCGCATGTCCGGAAATGACAAGCCAGCCTTCATGGGTTCAGTCTCAACATGGGACATCAGGAAGGGCATCCAGACTAATCACAATACACATTTCGGAGAATTTTAATGAATAATTTGGGGGCTTTACTGCATTGCTTTGCTTTGGAATGTGAAAATGTTCAACTGTCCTGTCAAATTATTTGAGCAAACTATTATTTTGTCTCAAAACTGGCTCTCCCAACCCTCTTGCCTTTGTAAATGCTCCTGGATTTGGGATCTAATTGCAGTGTCAGAAGTGTCCTGGTGCTTTTGACCAAACTACTGTGATAAATGGAAGAATGTCTTACTGTGCCTTGTGGGTTTTATCATTTTTTACTCTGACATTCAAAGGCTTCTGAAAGAAGATCAAAATCTCCACAAGACGGTGATGCTTTGTGTAATGTCCATGTATAAAATGTCACAAAGTGTAGAGCAAATCTTCCAACCTGCCATCATCTGCGCAAACACATATTTCCATGCAAAGGGGCGTTTGCTGGTAGTTGGCTAGTTGATGTATGATGGTTTATATCTCTTCATTCAGAGCTCTGATCGCTGTCATAGGTTCCTCAAACATTGAAATGTCGATCACAATGTTTTGACTGCACTTGGCTCATTTAAGGTTTTGTTTTCAGATAAATTAGTAATTCACGATTGTTGATGCGGGGAAAGGGATGGATTGGTGACCTATCCAGGATGTTTCCGTGCCTTTCACTTAAGGAGTGCTGGGATAGGATTCATTTTCAAATGGGTGATGGATTGTGGACGATGCAGTGAAATGTTTAATTCTCTGTCTGATACGACACCATTGGCCATTATAGATACTATATTTACAATGGTTATCCATTTGGAGAAATGGGTCCAAACAAACAGGAAAAAAATATATGTAGGTGCAAATTTGCAGCCTCCTTACAGATTTTCATAAGAACCAAATGGTTATAAATCACAGGTGCAAATTGAAGCGTTTAAAATGGGCAGGTTAGCCGCGGGCCACAAGTGTGGAGGGCCTATTTTTATCTTTGCCCGTACCATCCCTGGTGTAATATATGCAGAGATGTGAACTCCCACGTCTGTGACATCAGGTCAGATGTAATGTAAGGGTGAGTTAAACTCCTTGTTGGATGACTGATGGCAAAGAGCCAACAAACCACTTCAAGCAAGTCCTTATTGGCAGTCAACATGTTGTCTGTAACACAAAACGTCAATGGATAAACAATTTCATAACAGTGGCTGGCTCACATCTATGTCTGGGCTGACTCATTGTTGGAGCAATGTAAACCCAAAATTGAAAAATGTCAGAACATTTGACGAATTATAAACTTAATTAATTACAGCTAATGTGAATTGATCACTTGATTATTTATGCATCATACATTGTTCTATCCTATTGTTTTGTCTACCATTGTGCACGGTAGGACACTGAGAAGGGTAGAGCTGCGTAGAGCAGAGAAGGAAAGAGAAGAAAAGGATAAACACAATTAGGGCAAGACATGAAAAAAAAATCTTAGAATGAGAGGGGAAAAAAAGGAAAGCCACTTTATTTCGTCATTGTATTCCTAACATGAAATTGGTCCTCTGTTCAACCCATCCTGTTGTATAGAAGCAGTGGGAAGATGCAGCACCCAGGTAGAAGTTATGAGGTTTGCTGTCTTGCTCAAGGACACTTGACACATTATTCATATCATAAGAATTAGTCTAGTGGCCAGATCTGGTGTATTTACATTCTAAATTATCATCAGTATGCACTGTCCCCGTAAAGGAATACCTTATTATTATTATTGTTATTATTATTATATAGTTTATAATTCCATTATTTTGTTAGTGTGTGGTGTGGTGTGTGGTGGAGTGTGGTGTACTGTAACCCATGTTTTATTCTGTATCCACAACATCCATTCCACATCTGTCCGTCTTAGGAGAGAGATCTCTCCTCTGTTTGTCTCCTTGAGGTTTCCTCATGTGTTTTTCTTCCTGTTAACATTTTGTGAGGGAGTTGTTCCTTATCTGATATGAGGGTTTAAGGACAGGTTGTTGTGTTACCGTTAAGTCCACGGAGGCAACTTTGTTATTCGTGATAGTGAACTATATAAATGAAATTGACTTGACTTGACTCAGGGATTCAATGCCTTGGTCAAAGACAGTTCAGCATGCTTTCTGAAGTATCTGGGGATCAAACCAGTGACCTTCCAGCTACGAGATGACCTGCTGTACCTCCTGAGACAAAACAAAGGAGTAAGGTCATCAGTCCCAAGCTGACCATGTAGACATCATATTGTGCAGGCATTGCTCTCCCCCACCTGCCCTTCCCAATATGTTGCTTGGAAGTGTTGCGCTTCTGTGGACGAGGTCATCAGTAATGCGCCATTACTTTCATCCCCATTGCTAATTAATGGGCATAGTCACACAATGCCCCTAGCTGTAGTGTGGGAAAATAAGAAATAATACAGTGAGTGGGACCCCGCAGCGAAGCTCTCTTAACATTGTGGTTGGGCAACAGTGAATAGAGAAAGGCAAGACAGAGTCTTTGGAATGGAGGCTGCAGGAGCAAACCCAGACCACAGTCATGGCCGATGCCCCAGGCACATCCTAGCAAGCTCACCTTTTACAGCCTTTTCACCAAGCATATCAGAGCTTATTGTAAAGCACATTGGATTTTATATAATATGGGTGGTAGGAAGTCCAAATAAGTTGGATGACTCAGAGGAGAGGATTGTGGCCACGTCCTCGTTTGTCCTCCTGTCTCAATCCCTTATTTCCTGACTTCATTCATTTATCTTCCCTCTCACCCTCCTCCCCTCCTTTTCTTCTCCTCGGGCGCTGTGTGTATGTTGGGTTTACTTGATTGGCAGGTTATAACCCGGAGTTAGGCTGACATTGAGAGAATGTCTTATCGGGAAGTGCTGTTATTTCTCATTTCTACAGAGTAGTGGAATATCGCACGTAGACACAGACACAGGGACGCCGACACACAAACACCGTAAATATATCCAGACAGGATCTGCTGCTTGTGTACATCTTAGTATATCTGTGTACTCCTGTGCGGTGTTCTGTTCAAATGTTATATCTTGATTTATTTCTTTTCATACAGTATTTGACTCCTAAGAAGAAGAAAACAACTTGAAATAACAAAAAATAAATTAGAATAAAACACTCAAAATGAATGTCCTCTTAAAATTGGTGAACATTACGAAGGACACATTTTTGCTTATCTTCTACTGTAGATTGTTAAGGCGGGTGGCATTTACAACAGGGAGTTGGTGAACAAGATGAGCACAGTTTGCTTCGGGGGCTGCAGGAATGCAGTGGTAGAGTGTGTGCCTACAAGTCAGGCATCGCAGGTTCAATCCCACTATGGGGCGCCAGGACATGGTATCCAGCCTTAATCCACGGGTAAATTTGATGATGCATTAACTGCTGTGAGTGGTCACTAGACTAGAAAAGCACGATAAAAAAATGAGTCAATTTACTATTTGCTCTACAGAATGATGTGATGATTGCCTGTGTGCGTGTGTGTGATGGGGCACAGCAGGAGGAAGCAGAATGGATAGGCTGATTCAGGAGCTCTGCTCAGTTAATTCCCCCATGGGCAGAAGCTCCACCTCTGCCTCATTAGTGCAGCTCCTCACCTGACTCTTGGAGCTACAGTGGCCTACCTCTCAGATGAAATATGAGGCATGCTGAACCAGTTCAGAGACCTCTCTTTTGAGGAGAGTAGGAAAAACAATACACACACACAGCCCACATTAATGGCTCATGAGGTTCACATACGTGTAGAGAGAGATATTTGTATACTTGACAGCATCTCTGTATGTGCATAGTTTTAAATAGGTTTTTGGGAGTGTGTATTTCTGTATTTTTGAAAGTTCCTGAGACTCTCAGAAATCTGCAGAGATAGGTAATGGTCTGATTAGCGGTGATGAGTATTCCAAGATGGTAAAATCGATGGGCAGCCAATTAAGGTGCAAACATTGAAATACATGCATATTATATGTGCACGTAAGCTGGGAGGCTGTTAGGGTGCAAACATTGAAATACGTGTGCATGTGCACATACTTAAATGTTTTCCCCCTAATTGGCCTCCAGTACAAATCTAAACCTTGTGTAGCTGACCAAGACTTTTCATTTTACTTTTTGGGATACAATAACTATGCCCTGGTACTCATGTCTCTCTATTCTGTCCACATTTCACCACTTATTTCTCCCTTTCCCTCTCATATCGCTATTGGTCCCTTTCTTATTGCAATGAAATTGAGGTTTGGCTGCTTCAAGGACACCATGCTCAGTAATAATGATTAGTATTTATTTACCTTTTTTGCATATCAAAGGCTGTGAGGAGATGCTCACCCTGGAGGCTTTAATAGATTTCCATACTTTACATTTGGCACACTATCCTGTCTGCCTAAGCAAGTTTGAGAGGTAACACTTGAGCCTGTCCTAAATGGGAGTGGCAATAGAGCTGCTACAGTTCTCAAGCTGTTCATGCACGCAGCCATCGAAATGTGCACACTGCCCCCAAGTGGCAAAATTAAAAACTACAAGAGCAGCGGCTTGGTCTGAATTAATATTCATCCATCCATTGTCAGCAGCTTATACGACATCGGGTCGCAGAGTCATACTGGAGCCTATCCCAGCATTCTTTGGGAGAAAAGTGGGAAAAGATCCTGAACAGGTCACTGTTCCACCTCAGTAATGGATCAGTTAGATTTTCAGTGTATTGCTGAAGAACAGCTCAACATGCTTTTTAAGGGGACTGGGGATCGAACCCCCAACCTTCCAATTACAAGACAACCCCCTTAGATCCTGAAACTAGGGCACCACTACGGAGTTTATATATAATGTCATGTCATTTGGGTAGGTAGAGTACTGGCCTCCAAGTCAGTTGTAGCGTGCCTGATCCCAAACGTGGGGCATCAGGAAAAGGGCATCTGGCCTTAAGCCCCCATGCATGTTAAGGTGACCCATACATTGTAAAGCACTTTGAGTGGTTGCTAGACTAGAAAAGTCCTATTTAAGAATAATTCCATTTACCAACTCCAAGTGCTTATTGGGCTGTTTGAATAGAGAAGCATAATGGACAAAATAAACAAGAAGGGGATAACTTACTGTGTATGTTTCCCTAGGTCTTGTGAGACGGTGGTGTTGAGATTTTGAGGATGATCTCTTACTCTTTGGTGAACTTGAAGTAGCACCAGGTGGGCATGATGGCTTACTTAATTTATGCCTCAGTGTAATTTGTCTAGGGGCCGCATGGCTCTGTGGGTAGAGCGGTCGCCTGGCGATCGGAAGGCTGCAGGTTCGAGCCCCACACCTGCAGTGAAGCTTGTCGAGGTGTCCTTGAGCAAGACACTGTTCCCCTAACTGCTCTGCCCTGTAATAGATTGGCGACCTATAAAGGATGTACCCCGCCTTTCGCCCCATGAGAACTGAGATAGGCTCCAGTTACCCCGCGACCCGATTTCGGATAAGCGGTTGATGATGGATGGATGGATGGAAGTTATTTGTCTAATCTGGTGTGGCTAAAAATATATGTGGCAGCATCCAAAGCACATAATCGATCTGTGGAAATTCATGTTAATTAACTATGTCATGAATCAGGTTCATGTTCTGCCGTTCTGCTGTTCCCTCTCAAAGTTAGATGTGTGCAGTATACTCATTTCTGAATCAAAGCCAAGTCACATTATACTATTCGCTAGGATATAACAAAAAGGTCAATTTGATTGGAATATGAACAGAAATAATCCCAACAGGCAAGCTTCCCAGAGTCGTAAATGTCATCTTTGTGAAGCTAAATGCCAGGAAATAGTTCATACACAGAATTTAATTCACTGATAAATCCGAATGGATAAAGGAAACCAATGTGTGAATAAAGTCCTGAGGAAGGATGCAGAATGTGATGGAAATGCAGAGTTCCACTGATCCTTCTCATTTTCATCTTTCATTGATGTTTATTTACACAAGAGTAATTTTCACAGACATCATGGGATTTGCTGTGTTTTTTTTAAAACATTTTCACATACGGTAACACAGTGGAATTATTCCTATAAACCACAAACATTACCTGGCCTGTGCCCAATCTCACAACACAGACTATGTTTCACTCGCCAATTATGGTAAAGGTCATCAGGGCTGACATTGACTTTATTCCTTTGTTGTTTTACAGACTGAGTAAATTGCACTTTAAGATTAGTAAAGTAGACAATCCATAGTTGCCTGTGACCCCAATACAAGTGCTGATTGATAAGTGCTCCTATTATTGGCTCAATATGGATAATGCTTCCATTGATATGAGTGAGTTCTTGTTCAGCACACACACACAATGAATTCCAAGATGTCACAACAAACTGCAGAGTTTTGCTGGTAACGCGTGACCACTGAGTCTGTGGTCGGACAGTCTGAGAAGCACAGCTGAGCTGGTTACAAAGGAACGAAAATGTCAGTGTCAGCGTAAGAAAAATTCACAATGATTTGACATCACTGGACAAGGCAGCTCACGACAAAGCACTTGAATGGACAGAGAGAAAAACTAGAAGAAGCAGAGTACATGGATATGTTTTTTTTAGAACAAAACTGAAAAGAAATCATCTGTGCATATCCTTTTTTTTCCTTTTCTTGATTGTTTTTTTTTCTCCCAGAGGAACACAGTGAGGTTTTCCTTTGACATTAAATGACATGTCTGAATTGGCCATGTTGGTATGATCCTTTACAGTTTTATGCAAAAAAGAAAAAATGGGCCACCTGAGAAGAGAAGAGACAATTATTATTTTGACATGGCTGTCTGCACTGAGAGGTATGGGGAGAAAAGACCCCTGCAGTCTCCACCAACTTGGTACCTCTACCACATGGGGAGGAAAGACCCTCCAGCCCTCTTCCCCCTGTTTAATATCTCTATCACGTGGAGATGAAAAATTCTGCCCCCCCCCACACTTGGCACCTCTATCATGTGGGAAGAAAAGACTGCAGAAGCACCCCCCCTCCTCAGTACCACTTGAGATGCTTAAAGGGGTATTCCAACAAGAAAAAAAACAACTAAAAACAAGGTTATTTACAGATGCCGACATCTCCCTCCCTTTCCTCATTCTTACTTTGAGTCATAAGTGTGAGTTCTTAAACCTGACATAAAGCACATTTTCTGGAAAATTCAGATCAACAACATTCAGAAAGTAGCTGGAAGAATCACTATAGTATTGGATCATATGGACGAAAGTAACAAGGAAAGCAAGCAAACGAGATAGAGACATGTTGGCATATAGGATTTTAGTTGTGTGATGAATTATGTGTGACGGTATGCAAACTGAGTAATACTATATCAAGTAATATGAATGATGAACGGTGCTGAGCGGTTGAGGTTGATGCCTCATCAAACTGTTAATGTTCCTAAAAAAACATAAGACCCAGCATCCACTTTTTCATCCCTTAATATTTGAAAAAGATACAGGAGAAGAACTTGCCAGTACAATTTAAGGACATTGCAACATCTTCAATGAATTACACTTGAGAACTCGCACTTAAAAAAATAAAGCCTGGCAAAAGTTTAGAAAAGACACACTTTTGCAGGATATCAACCTCAAACTAAGTTTTCTCTTATTTCCTCGTGCACTTTTCTCTCCTTATCTGTTAACCTCCGTTACCACTTGAGTGCATGCATAGAGGCTATGGGAGACTCACTGTGGCGAGTTATGACTTATGTAGAGGTAAAATAAGACAATCTGATAAAATGCGTCCTCTCCAACAAACTTGGCTTAAAAAAATAGCAGGATGCCATTATCTTCTTTGTCCTACTTTCCAGAATGCGCAGTATTGGAGAAACCCATCTGACTCAATAACAGGCTACCAGTGGGAGGTATGTATAATTTCCTATGACCCCTATAAAAACAGGATACAATGTGTGTCTAATTTACGTCCATCCGTGTCATGAAATGAGCAATGCACAGTTCTCCTTCGCTAATGCCTGATTTCTTGTAGCCATAAAAAAATAAGAGCAGTTGAAGGGATTAATCAAACCTCCTATAAGGAGAGCATATATCCCTTATACTGGAGGCAGGTATTATGCAAATCCTTGTTTGAAATCTTCGGCGTTAAGACCCCTACCGCACAATTTTCTCTGCTGCATTAAGACCCAAAATATATCAAAGTTTGATGTGATCCAATGGACACCTCAGTCATAATGTTCAAGAGAATATAAAATCACAAAGATCCAAGTGGTTTGGAAATTATAGGCCACTATCTATACTGTCCCTGTTAACAGGCACCTTTTCATAGCCCCACACTGTGTGTTTTGACACATGTGCATGCACTCTCTCTCACACACAGACACACACGCACACATACACACACGGTATAACTCGGGCATCATAAATGTGGCGTAGGCCTTCCAGTGTTATTTCTGAACAACATTCAAAAGTTAAGACTTGGCGGCGGTGGGACAACATATTTTTAAATGCTTGATGTCCATGATGAATTAGTATAGTGATGCCATTATATTTTGCACTCAGCAAAAGTGACAATAAATTCTCCCCTGGCACATGGCATCAAATATGCCCTGACCTCAAGAGAAGAAAACAATATCACTAATAACCATAACTGGGTTTTTTGGCATTAGTCTACACTGCTGCCAGCTATTGTGTACACGTGTAATACATGGTTTGTAGATTGAGACAATGCTGTACAGTGAGTGCCGAAAGGTTTAGATGACCACAGGACACTTGGTGGTTTTCTAAAACTAAGATGTTGATCAACAAAGCTTCCATCGCTGCGCGAATACATCGCATCTTAGCCATCTAGGAGTAGAAAACAAACACTATTAATATGCAAATACAATCCTAGCCCAAGACTACATGAGGCCCATTGGCCAACAGGTTTATCAAATGGACTCTTTCAGCCTAGTAGGTATATGAAAACATTCATAGTTATTTGCCGTTGTGTTATATATCTGCTGAACATTGACTATGATTGACCTGGAATGTTTTAGGAATTGAACTGGAATGCTTTTGAAAATACGCTTCTTTATGGACTTGCCGGCTGTTTGATCCCTTTGGCGAAGATTATCTTATATAGGGAAAAAATTAACTTCGGAGCCACTGTCAAATAGTGTTTGCGAATATCTTTCATGAGTTCCTTTAGCCTATATTAATACCAAATGGGAGGTGTTTGCCCAAAATGTACAATGATCACTTCAAAGTAAAAAAAATCTACAACAATAACATAAAAAACAATATGATGGTTAGCATACGTCTGCAGTACCTCTTCACACCTTGCTAGGTGTCTTGGTGTTGCAAACTCCACCCATCTGGTACCTCAAGTAGGTTAAAATTAGGCATTAAATTCAGCCAATAGCATTCAACACAGTCAATTCTGTCCTTGCATGACAATTGCACCTGCAGTCTGCAAGGTGTCTATCACGGTTGCAAATCTCTCCATTCTATGTATGCAAAGACTACAAAAATAACAATCCTCTGTGAAATTACAACCACCCCATCATTGAAAAATAATAATTCAAGAACAAAAATTGGATTCATAACAAAAATTATTTTGGTAAGAAAAAAGGTCAGCGGTGATTCGTACAGGTCAGAAAGAGCTATTTACATAGTGGATGTGATTAAGATGAGGCTGGTGAGATGGAGACATTTACACATACGGTGTGATCAATATATAAATGTGGTCTCCGGTGAGCTGGGTTGGACCAGAGAGCCACCTGAGAGGAGATGAGACATCCAATACAGCGGGGCTGGGCTCTGGATTTGTTTAAATCAGCCCAGGAAGATTTTCTTCAACATTCAAAAGCTTTTGATAGAAATAGATTCATTATTACATTCTTACATCCAATCTGATTCATTATTTAGAATAAATAATCAGTGTCATGCAAATTGCAGTTATTATTTTCATATTAATTTTGGGCGTCTCATCCTAACCTGGAAATATGGCACGGGAAAGGCAGTCTATCTTTTCAACACAGATACACACAGTCAATTGAGGACATAGCTACAGTCAATACAATCCCCATGCCCAAAGTTTGACAGCTCCAGAATAACTTTTGTGCTGCTAAAAGTTAGCATTGAGTGGAGGTTTTTGGTGACTTTACCATCATTGCTGCCTTTCCAAGTGTGTTCTTGTGTTTCATCCATGTCAGTTTTTTCAAGGGTTGGGAGAATTTGGGTGTCAATTGAAGACATATGATCAAGTGATGACAGTCTGGGCTGAGATCTGAGAATAAGTCACTGTGCATCGAAGCAATGTCACTTTCCGTTCGACACAAGTCAAGAATATACAGTAACTGTTTGAACGTTTTTACTACACAAGCCAAAATGTTGAATGCTGATATAAGACAAGTTGGGGAAGAGGTTTTAATTAAGGTGCTTTGTTGCATGACACTAATGAAACAACCCCAGTAACCTTCATGTAAAGAAATGAGGTAGTGCTGTTGATCAGAAACAGGGATGCACTGATAAACCTTTTTTTTTTAATCCACTCTCAATACCAAACCCTGACAACTACGTCAGACTACTATGGCCCAATTTCCAGTGACAGCATGGGGGCCAGTACATCCTTAGCAGGGAGCTTAAACCAGGACAGTGTTTCACAGATGAGTTGTTGTAGTGTCTTCAATATTCGACCCAGTACACCATCCCCAAATGGAAATATGTTGTCCTGCAATTTACCTCTTGATGTTTTATTTTTAATTTTTACTATATCTCTATCTTTTTACATCACGGTTGGGTTTTGAGTTTGTTTTTCTCATTCATGGTGGGTGATATTGTTTCCCATTATACTGGTGTATACTACCAGGATGTCCTGGTTTACTGAACATACTGTATGCATCTACTTAAATAAACAGAGGTCATATAATGCACCTTGAATGATTTGGCACCTGAGACCCCCACACTCCAGTCAGGAATTATTTACCTGTGTCTGTATGTCTGTTTGTGTGTGTTTGTAAGTGCATGTATGTGTGTTTTACAGATGCAATTGAACAAATGTGCATCATAACAGAAGT
>OMLC01102132.1:0-22500 GCA_900302585.1 Regalecus glesne | reverse complement strand
ACAGGGCATGGCTCAGTGGGTAGAGTAGTCGCCTGGTGATCGGAAGGTTGCAGGTCCTGCAGAGAAGCATGTCGAGGTGTCCTTAAGCAAGACACTGTTCCCCTAACTGCTCTGCCCTGTGATAGACTGGCGACCTATTCAGGGTGTACCCCGCCTCTCGTCCAATGAGAACGGGGATAGGCTCCATTTCCCCCGTGACCCGACAATAACAATGGATGGATGGATGGATACACACACACACACACACACACACACACACACACACACACACACACACACACACACACACACACACATGGGCTCACATGGCTCCTGATGAATGAGTGAAGCATGAAGTTTAGTGGTAGAAGGGTGCTGAATATGGAGCTGCAAGGCAGGAGTAAAAGAGGAAGACCAAAGAGGTTTGAAGATGTGATGAGGGAGGACATAGACACAAGAAAAGAACAAGAGCAAGCTGGATGTTGTAGAAATAGTCAGGTAGACAAATCATTTTCATTTTTCTCAGCCCCCCCCTCTATCTCTCTCACTCTACCTCCCCCTCTATCTCTCAGCCTATGTTCCAACCTCCTGCTCTCTGGCTTTCAGTAATAGCTATGAACCAAATCTGTGGAATAAACAGTATGACATGGAATCATGCTGGTTATTCCAAATCGACCCAGTTCAATACAAATCGATTGACACAACCCCAATAAATACCACTGTAGAATCTCAACAATATGACATGCCATTACACACTTTGACATATTATACCTTACTGACACATACAACTTACACTTTTGAGATATGGAGCTTTGAATGACTCTTTGCTCCACTGCGTCATTGCTTGTTAATTCAAATAATTACAGCAGTTCTGATTTTAATGCTACTGTGCTGTCTAAGCTTGTCATTAAGCTCAGAGACCTAAGATCTAATATTGCCTTGTGAAACTGGATCCTAAACTTTCTGACGGGTAAACTGAAGATAGTGACGATGTGCACCGCCATCCTCCACACTTGCTCTCAACACTGCTGACCTCAGATCTGTGTACTTAGAACCTCCCGTACTCCCTGTTCCCATGGACTAACTGTGTGGCCACACAGAGTTCCAAAACTATCATTAAGTTTAGATAGATAAGCAAATAAATTAAATATTTTGTATGGACGGAATATTATATAATATATTCCCTTATCAGTCCCACAAGGGGAAATTTGGAATTCTCTGCATTTTAACCCATCCTATTGTATTGGAGCAGTGGGCAGTCACAATATGGCACAGTGCATATTAATAAAGATTGAAAGTGAAATGTAAATACACCAGATTTAGCCGGCAAACTATTTTTTAACTGTTGTCCTAAGGAATTAGGCGTTTGGGGTCTTGCTCACGGAAACTTCAGCATGCTTTTGGAAGGAACCGATGCACCATCGAGAGTAGGCTGACTAGAGGCATTAATCATTAGGCTAAAGAACAGTTTCGTCCCATAAGCCATTACTATGGTCTTGGAACTCATAGACCCTGCACCCTTGAGCATGAACACACAAACACAAACACACACACACACACACACACACACACACACACACACACACAAACACACACACACACACACACACACACACACGGAGAACTATATTTCCATACATAGAATTGCAGTGACTTGTACATCTGGGAAACCATACAAACGCTGGCCAAGAGGCTGGAACAACACAGGAGAGCCAACACATAAGCCCAGGACTCTGTAGTACACTCTTCTAAAGGTTAGTGGACTCTCATTCAAAGATGAGGATGTACACTAGTTTGAAAAGGGTGTTAAAGAAGCCATTTATATTAAGAGGTAATGACCATCCTTGAACAAAATTGGGGCCCTGAGAGTAAACCTGTCATCATCTTACAATGCTGTGATTACAAATATTCCCCAATCCTCTGTGAATAGTACTCATTACCACTGAATGTGCAGTTAATGATCAACTTGCATATGAAACCAGAATGTGTTGGTTGGCATGCACAGTATTGTCGGATGGGGATTCTTGCAGTTAAATCAAGCTGAAGATATCACCTGTGTGGGTGACAAAACGTTTCTGAATAAATGTCTCATCCAGTTGAAGCAACTACCTTTCTGTGATTTCTTTACCTGTGTTATTGAGCATGCATCAGAACTCAACAGACTTATTTTCTTCAACAAAGTGCAATATTAAAGGCAACATTTTGGATGTTCCATGCCACTTTTAATGTAAACTGGTTAAAGAAATGTATGGATTGTCCTTACTTGATTTGGTGTTTTATCCCCAACCACATGCTCAAAAAACTGTATTCTGTCAATAAGCATTATTATCTTGGAAGTTATGCTAGAATTCCACCCACACACACAGCTTAGCTCGATAATAATCTTGACATAAAAATGAGAGGCAACACATGTTTATATATATATATATATATGGCATCAACGAGGCATTAACAACTTGTCTGGTATGTTTGATGGATAATCTCCCAAGTGAATTTATGGACGGTCACCCGTGATTGTATTTTCCCGTCCCCTTTTCTAATACTAGGCGTTTTTGTTTTTTACTTTTTTATGACTAAACACTGCTCTGTGTTACTTGGTTTGGCGTGTTAAATGTTTTGTAGAACGTTTCTCTGTACCGTTTTAAAAGTTACCCCTTTCCAATGCCATTAGCAGGGCTTTCGATGTAATTAGTTAACCTAGCTTAGCCATATTGGCATACTTGCCTTTAATTCAAAGAACGATATAATTTGACAAACCCCTACCTGTAATATCTAAACGCGTCAATCACCTTCCAGAAGTGTTGTCTCTCCAGCTTGGCCTCCTCCTCCGGCGTATATTTAATTCTTTCTTTACGAACATAAAATTCATCTTTCTCTTCCTCTGTGGCCAACTCCTTTGTTATTTCAGCCATGTTGGAACTGCCTCACAGACGCATCTAATCGAAGCACGATGCATAATTTTCGATTATCCATTGAATGGCCTTTCTGTCCGAATTAATTGAACACAGATAATAAATGCAATTAATGCAAGTAATATAATTGACACATTTTCACTGTGACTTGAAAAAGCGTATGATCAACCACTGGTTGAGTCTCTAGGGGAAAACTGCGTTCCTGTACCAGCTCTGCACCATCGATTGGCCATCCCGTCTCCTGCAAAAAAAACTTTATTAGATTGGACGTGAACAAGTGCAAAGGTAGAGCAAGACATCGATGATAAAGTAAACACAAGGGGAGTTTTCCCCATTTCCTCCTCTACTAATTCATTTTTGGCAGATTGAAATACCAACTTTTAATTGCATACCCCCATTAAGCGCACAAGACCATGCAGAAGAGGATCTTGTTAACATTAGTGTTTATTTCATTTACATTGGTCTGAAAAGACCATTTTGTTAAATCTTCACATTAATCCATGCAAGTTAGATGGGGTAAGAGCATATATGCACTCTTCCTATGACCAATAGGGTCCGACAAGGTGGAATACTATCACCTGTTCTCTTCAATTGATATATGGATTGATATATTTCTATAAAGTTAAGAGTGTAAGACTGGCAGTATGGTGGGAGATAGTCTTATTGATCACTTGATGTACACCGATGACTTTGTCGTCCTGTCTTGTAGTGCTGGCTTACAGCAACCCTATCAGCCTGCTTAGGCTATGGTGTAAAGCATGGCATTAAATTTCACTCTAAATAGTGTGTCGATTCATGTTATCAGCGCAAGTGGGATGTAAGATAGAAGAGAAAGAAGAATTCTGGAGTGAATTGGATCAAGTGGTGGAGAGTGGACCCAAGGAGAAAAAGAGTGGCGATTGAAACAGACTTCAATGGGGATGCTGGGCAAGGGGACAGAGGTGATGAGCAGGTATGGTGACAAGGAGAGGGATGTGGAGGGACAGATACTGGTGGATTATGTTAAAAGGATGGAAATGGCTGTATTGAGTAGATATTTCAAGGCAGCATCAGATGGTGATCTATGGGATGACTTTGTAGATCAAGAAAAGAAAGGGAGTGATGAGGATAAAATGGTAGAAGTTGAAGAGGGAAGATTGTTGTGTGGCGTTTAGGGGGGAGTTTAGACAGACACTGGGTGGTAGTGAAGAGCTGCAACCACTGCAGAAATAGTGAGGTAGACAGCTAGGACTATATTTGGTGTATCAGCTGGAAAGACAACGGAAGACAAGGGGACTTGGTGGTGGAATTAGAAAGTACAGAAGAGTATAAAGAGGAAGAGGTTAGCTAAGAGGAAGAGGAATAGTCAGAGAGCTGAAAAAAGTAGAAAGAGGTACGAGGGGATGTAGTGTGAACCTAAGAGAGAGAGATGCTGAAGGCAAATGCAAAGGAATATGGTGAGTTGCCTGATAGGTTGGAGACTAAAGAAAGAGTAAAGGACTTTTCCCGGTCGCCTTGGCGGAGGGACCGAGCTGGGAAGGATGTGCAGCAAGGTTATGGCAATGAAGGGTAGAGATGGAAATGTACCAAGCTGGGATAAGGGAGCAGGTTGAGGAAAGTCTGGAGAGGTGGATATATGCATTGGGGAGAAGATGAATGAAAGTCAGTCGGAGCAAAACGGAATACGTGCACAAGAGGGTGGACAGCTGAATGGTGAGAATGCAGGGAGTAGAGATGAGGAAGGTGGATGAGCTTAAATAGTTGAGGTCAACTATTCAAATGAACAGGGAGTGTGAAAGAGAGCTAAAGAAGAGAGTGCAGGCAAGAGTGTCAGGGGTGATTTGTGACAGAAGGGTACCAGCTAGAGTGGAAGGGAAGGTTTACAAGATGGTAGTGAGACCAGCTATGTTGTGTGGTTTGGAGACAGTGGCATTGACAAAAAGACAGGAGGCAGAGCTGGCAGACTTGAAAATGCTAAGATTTTCATTGAGAGTGATGAAGAAAGACAAGATTACGAACAAGTATATTAGAGGGACAGCTCAGGTTGGATGATTCAGAGACAAAGCAAGAGAGGCGAGACTTGAGATGGTCTGGACATGTG
This sequence comes from Regalecus glesne, assembly GCA_900302585.1. NCBI lineage: Eukaryota > Metazoa > Chordata > Actinopteri > Lampriformes > Regalecidae > Regalecus > Regalecus glesne. The sequence continues at coordinate 17,529 of OMLC01102132.1, read as the reverse complement.
TGGATGAGATGCTGGTTTACTGGGAGAAGGATGCTGATTATGGAGCTGCCAGGGAACAGGAAAGAGGAAGACCAAGGATGAGGTTTATGGGTGTGGTGAGGGAGGACATGCAGGTGGCCCGTGTGACAGAGGAAGATGCAGAGAACAGGAAGAGATGGACAATTTGCTGTTGTGATCCCCAATAGGAAGAGCTGAAAGTAGTAGGGGTAGCAGATGACATTGTGTTTTTCATCGTATGCATGCGATATTTGTGATAAATTATTCAATTGCACTTATTCTGTTTCATTTTCACAATTAGCTATATCAAAGCTATCTCTAAGTTATGTTCTGCATAAAGGTTCATATTGAAATGCGACCTTACATGCGAGGTCATCATGTGTATTTAAAAACACGATCACATTCGCGTGTATGCTCCGCTCAGTTTTGGACAAAATTCAAAGGGTGGCAAGAATGAACCAGCACAGCTCTGTGCAGTTGAACAGCAATCAACCTTAACCCCAACTTTATTTAACTTCAACTTCACATTCAAAAAGCAGACACCACGCAACCAATAGAAATAGTTTGACTGATGTTTTGTCACAAAGTAGGGAATCACAGTCAGTCAGGTTTGACTGCTGACCTTGTGGGTTTTTCTCTCAGATGTTGGGATTAACAATTTTTCCCATAAAGAGGATGGTTTTTGTGGCGGGGTCGGTGATGAGAACCATGAATGGACGATCGAAATTCAAGACAGAGATTTGTTGTGAGGACAGGGGGGTGAGGGTAATGCCGGTAGCTGCTGCAGCAGTCGCTCCGGTCTCATCCACATCTAAGCTGGCTTGGTGCACAATCTGGAAAAGGACAGAGAGCAGAATGAGATGAGATATGGATGGGAAGAAACCAAGGTTGCTGTAAAACAGACACCCATTAATCATCCTCTGGCAGTGCTCTACTCTCACCTCCGACACAGCCAGCCTCTGATGTTCTGAAATACCACTGAAATCTGCCTTTCCATCAAACATGTTTGTCATTCCCATTCCGATCAGCATGTCCTTCAGGGAATACGATGTCTTGATGGAGAATTTAGGTAAGAATATGGTGTATTTTCTAAAAAGGGAATGAGGAAAAAGTGCAGGTTAAACCCAGACGTAACCAACACTTGACCACTCGGGCATGATGAATGTTTGTCACTATAGATCAGATTCTTCCTCACCTGGACCTCATCCACCTCAGCCATTTTGTGATGTGTCTTGCAGAGATGAGCTCCTCCAATTTCCTCATGTTGTTGTCAGGCAACAACAGCAGCATTGAGTTGTTGTTTAATGGTAGGTGGAGGACTGACACAGATAATTCCTGATCATGGTAGACCTTGAATGTCTTTTTCAACATCATCATCTGGACCGGAACCTACAGGAGGACAAATCAGACAGTGAGTGCCATAAAATATCCCCGTCAACACAGCAGAGAAACGTGTCCTGCGCTAGGAGAGCAGTGAAATCAGAGAGAGATGAACGCCATGCTTTGTCGTCAAGGTGGCACGAGGCACAGGAGGACAATGGCGAGCATAACTTCTAGAGCTGCCATTCATAATAGGAGCTTTCAATGGAACCTTGGTCTGCTCGTCAACTTTGAACGTCTCCTGTCGGGTGTCTCTGGGATTGAATGGAGTCTCCCACTTTCCTGTTTGAGAGAAATGAGAGAGAAACACACACACACACACGAATGGACTAGTGATATTCAGCGTATAGACATCAGGAGGATTTCTGACATTCTGTTTGAATAAATGATGGCTATGTAGGTGGACCTGACACCACCAGTCTCATCCCATGATAATTCTTACCTTGGTAATAAATGTAGCTGATGAGATACAGGACAGTGGCAGGATCCAGATCTTGGACCAGCTTGTTTATCCTCCCATTGGTCTTCTCCTGCACGTACCTATTGATGACATCCGCGCTCTCGGCGGATTTGGCGAAGTCAACAGTGAATCCATCGGCCTGGTATGAATGTTTCATTACTTCGAGGAACTTGGGCTCCGACTTGAAGTTGTCATCTAAAAACAATGCAGTTCCTGCATTTAGGTCTTGGGATGCGTTGTTGGACCGGATAAGGAGTGTTTTAAAGGCTCTGTCTATGTCCGCCTGTTGCATTGATGTGTTGTTTAAACCCAGGCCACTGAAAATCTGCCCGTGGGTCTCTCCTCGGGCTCCGACGGACAAGGCAGCCAAGGCTACAGTCACAGATATCGGAGAGAAGAAGATATTGTCCGTTGACCCTGTCTGAGCTGCTATTGTTGTGTACAGGCGGAAGGAGAAATCATTGCTGGCAGAGGACACCAGTGAGACTCTGCTGGTGTTGGTGTTGCTTTCAGCCAAGTGGTGTTCATGACCTTCATGATGATGATGATGATGACCACTCCCCGGGCAGACTACCGCTGATAAGAGCCACAAACTCAAGGCCGCGTGCATCATGATGAACTGAAACAAAAGTTCAGAGGGTTGACTGTCATGCAGTAGGTTTCACAATGTTTGCCACAGTACACATTGTCCTTTACTCCAACCAACAAGTTGGAGTTAATTTTTTACCACATACCATTAAGGTCATATATTTGAAATATTAAAAACCTATTTATTGTAGCTGTCGGATGACTATAGGAGTTCATTCAGAAAACACAAACTCGTATAGTCATCCAATTTCTTTCTTCTATTTTCTTTCCGGGATCATGTGCAGCTTTTTACTCTGTCACCATTATATGTGCCAGATTGTAGCTTTAAGCTAATTCGCATCTGCAGCCCCTGCATGTCTTTTAGACAGTGGGGTGGGGGGGGACACCAGACCAGTGGGAGGAAACCCATGCAGACAAGGGGAGAATATGCAAAGTCCATACAGAAAGGACCAGAGATGGGATTCAAACTCAGGACCTTCTCGCTGTGAGGCGACAGTAGCAGTGGACTTAAAGGGATAGTTTGCAATTTTGAAAACATAATCCTACTTTCCACTAAATGTCCTAACGCCATTTTAACACTTTGAAATTACAGCTCAAACGGATGGTAGACTGCTATCACATTACTGTCGAGGGCTTTTCTGAGCTGAATGAGAATGATCAGTCTGTCCCTGTTTGACTTGGAGCTGCCGGTCCAGTAGAAAGGATGGATGCTTATTATAACAAAGTCCAACAAGTGAAAACCTCATTAGCAACTAGAAAATTGGAACATACTTGAAAAATATCAAACTTTGGTCGATCAAAACGTCCTAGTTTCTTTAAAATCATTTCAAGATGATCCGATTCATTCATATTGATTTTTTTTGGTCCGTATTGCTTAATTCAGAGTAACAATACCAAACATGATCTAACATAACAGGTCACAGTTAATGGTTCTTTAAGTAATCTCAGAAAAGCAGAATGCAAACAGTCAGACTTTTGAATTGCATTTCTCACCTTAACGTCGTAGATGTTACTGACTCTAAACCCAAAGACACAAAAGCAGAAAGTCACCGAAGGTCCACTTTTGAGGGCTGTTCAGCCAAAGTGAACTTTGACATGTTTATTTGTCATGTCCTCGCCTTATTGGTCCTGGCCTACATGTTTGCACATGTGGGTGTTGGGATTTGAATTTGGATGGAGAGTTGGTAGTAACCGAGTGGAAAAACAAGTATACCCTTGGCACAGAGAAGTAAAATCAGCTCATCTAGAGACGTTACATTGGGAATAACACTTCCTTACTCCTACAGGGGACATTTTCAGTCAGAGCTATCCCACCTGGGGAGGCCTGCAGTCAGCTCTGACTGAAAACTTCCCCCTTAAAGTCTACCTCATCCTACAGTTCTCTGAGCAAAATAGAGTAATAAATATATATGTAACTATAAGTTAGACGTATATTCACTGCAATTTCAAGACTACTAGGATTAAAACATTTAGTTCCTGCATGCACGATTAACGTCATTCCTCCTTTTGTCTCTTCGCAGTTTTGCATAATCTTAAATTGGGCAGCGTCATCGAGAAAAACAACTAAAATTAAAAGTCTGTTGAATAAATTCTGCATTCAGGCGAGTGTATGAGCACTGCTATGAACTCAGGCTTCATTAAGGATTTAGAAATATCACCAATGGCTGCGAGATTATACACTTAGCATTTCCATCACTTTTCCCTAATCCTACCCACTACTGTGGCTATTTTTTTCTGATTTACTCCTCATTAGAACGTTCTGGTCAATACACTGAATATGCCAGTCTATACACTGGTGGCTCTCTCCTTAACTCAGTTGTCCTTCTGATCTTACTAGCAGTCCAAATAAAGGACAGGTTTCCCTGGCTGCACCCCCTTTTTGTATTGCAGGGGCTTATAAACGGGCCTGTATCTCCCTCCGAGTGTGTTTGCAAGTATTTACTTGTTCTTGTACCCCGTGGTTTCCTCATAAGCACCTAATTTCATCAGTTAAGGGGTTGCTTTATCAACAAATCAACAATCCAGCCATTTGGATTAGAATAAAGCCTGTCTTGGTATGTGCTGTGCTGAGCACAACACTCCAGACAGCTACCACAAACTAATCAGAGGAAGCAGACTAACAGCACAGGACATATTCCTGCAAAGAGAAATTTTAGTAGTGTTGGAGGTCGAATGTTTATTGTGCACAAACTGATATCAAATTAAAACACACACAGCCAGAAATATGTGTCATGGCATAAATAGAAGTGATGCAAGAGTAGTTTTGTTCTATTATTACTTCAAAACAACTTCATGAACATATTCTGCCATGTTTGCACTTCCCTCGTTCCTTGATGGTCCTATCTTTTTTCCCCTTTCTCATCACGTCATCAACACAGAGATCCGTTCTTTTCCCCTCTTGCCTATAAACCACCACAGGAGCACTTTAGTTATCCACAATCCTGTTCTCCTGTGCTCGGTGAAAATACTGTATGGATGTAATCCCCTGATCAGGTAGGTTCAGTGATGGGTTCGGAAGAGCTGGCCATCCAGTTTGATGAGCTGTCGGAGGAAGCCTCGGTTAGGATTAACACCCCTGTTGTCCTTGACGGCACAAATAGCCTCCACCAGGGTCAAGTTCTGCTTCAGCATCAGATAGGCCAGGACCAGTGTGGCAGAGCGGCTCACTCCTACATGGCAGTGCACCAAGACTTTGCCTGGACAGGGACAGGGAATAGATTACAGACAGGTGACACTTGGCTCAACATTGGCACAAGATTGAATGTAGTCCATGGCACCTGTTAGACAGCTTGCCTTTTGAGCATCATGGCGAAGTGCTTGCTTCTTCAAATGTTAGATACCATCAAATCTAGTAACTAGAAGATACCTCTGAACTACAGGGATTTCTTATCATTTTCCTGTTCTCACCTCCTCGACTAAGAGCTCTGTGAATGAAATCTGCCGCCGTGTGGAAGTTGACGCTCATGTCAAAGTCGCAGGCGTCGCGAGCCTCAATGCCCATGAAGGTGATATTCATGCCCTTGTATAAATCTGCTTCTCCTCGCCGTTTGCTGTAAGCAGCATTCAGGACGTGAGTGATGCGGTGCGAGGAAAGATCAGCCCGGTTCTCTGCACTGTGTCTGAGACAGATGACATGGCCTATTCATTCAGGGATGTTTGGACAGAGTACAATGCAGAGGCCACATACGTATTCCATATTTTCATGCAATGACCTCATGAAACAATTGGAAATTCAAAAGGCAATCTCTGACATTCAAGTTTTAAATAACCTACTGCAAATAGCTGCAGCATGATCTTGATCCTCAATAGAGAACTATAATAAGAGGATGTGTGAGAAATGACATCAGAGCTGAATGGAAAATCACTGTATTGGTTATATGGAAACACAATTCAGGTGATTTAGGGTTCCTCCTCCTGTAATGTACACTTGAGTTATGATCAGTTCTTCTTATTATCTGTGGGATTAGTTGAAATCTATCTTAACTCATAGAGCATAAAGTTCAAATACTGCTTTTTGTTTAGATTGTGCATTTTTCTCAGAACAGTGTTCAATCATTTACTTACTGGTCTCCGATGTAAAGCCTTGGCCACACTTCATCAGCATGGCTGATGATGGCTTTGCCAGTGAACAGCAGTCTTTCCAGCTCAAACACAGCCAAACCAGGAGAACTCAGATCAATTTCCACTTTGCGTGGCGGTGGTTTGTCATTCCAGGATGCAGGAAGTTTAGATCTATATGACATGATGTGTATTTTTCTTCTGGACTTTCAGGTGGACCTTTGAGGAAAGACATTTTCCAAAAGAGATGTCAATCTCAAAACTGGCCAAAAATTGATTCTGTAGTTATTCAGGCATTCAATTTTAGCAGTCTGGAGTCAAGTAGTTATTCACAGATGAATTCTCTATATAAAAGCTTTGTGAAAATAACATCTTCGCAAAGGGTCAGCTGACGGCCTTAATCAAAAAGAGCAGAAAGAATAAAACGGGTATATCTTACTCTAAGGTGGCTTAGAGTCAGAACGTCAACTCTAAGTGGTCTTGTCAGGCAGTGTCCCGCACATCAAATTTAGGACAAGCTCCACGTGGCTTCAAGAGACCGTGTTATGCTTTTGCATTTAAATAGCAGTCTATTTAAAGATCTGAAAGCTGGCCAGTAGGAGATTGGGTGCATGCAGCGACACACAGGCGTGTGAACCGAACAAACACAAAATGAACTTGCCGTTATTGGATTATTTTAAAAGAAGGGCTTTTTCTCCCTCTGTAATCCTATCACAGATTAAACGTACAGATTTAACTATGCCTCCCACAACCAATAGCAATTTCACCACTGATGGGTTTTCCTATGATTGGTTTGATGGGTTTTCCCATCAAACCTTATGAAGGCAGGGCTTTCCATTTCAAAGTCATATTCTCTCCTCAGAGAACGTAAAATAACATTCATTTGACCAGAGGTTAAAAAATTACCTGACATTTAATTGTTCTTCAGTATGAGCTGTGGCAATTTTTTATACTAGACAGGCAAGTATTCCCATCTTGTGTTGGAAACATGCATTACATCTGAAACACTTACAGGCAAGACCCTTTTCTTGTAATATAGATCAAATTTTACATATAATTTATGTTGCAAATATATATTTTTCAGTTAATGATGAATTAATTTACAATGATGCTTCATCTCAAAAGAAATGTTAATATAGCACAGGAAATTAACAAATGTGAAAAATGTTTTCCTTCCATGCAAAATTTGAGATCTTCATTTTTTGTTTTATTCTAATGATAGAAAAGCTTCCACAAAATATGGCACCATTTTCTGAATTAATACATCAAGCAGGTCAGGGGCAAAAGAGGACATCCCATTCTCACTAATATCTATTTCAAACACCTACTTGTCCTGAAGTACAAAATTTTGTTTAAAACTTGAAAATTACATGATTCCCTATGTCATTAATTTATTTAGAAAGGGTACACATGGATTAAAACACTCAATTTCTAACAATATGCACCCTTTCTTTGACCCACTTACCCATATAAACCTTTAATCCCAAAAAAGGGATGAAAATAGCAAAGCAATTTAAAAGATTCCAAGCAACTCGGAGTGCTCCCCCTATATGTGTGAATTGACACCAAATATTACAGTGAAAAAAATTTGCATTTACATAGTAATCGGATTTTAGGTCTGTAGTTGAGAAGCAACATCCTCCACAAGTGCAGTAATGGGGACAGAAATCTCAGGGGTTGGAGATTGGTTCGCTAATTAGCTATTATATAGGCCCAAGCTGAGGGACTAGGGTGTCAGAATGGCATCCAGTTTAACAGTGGCTTTATGATTTGAGATCAGTACATGCAAGCCAGAGAAAAATTGAGAAGAAACGCACAAGACCTTTCCCTGCAGTTACATAGAATACTAAGTGCATACAGACTGTGTTTGACTCTATTTAGTAGATGGGTGAGGACAATGTGACCATGCAAGTGGGATGTGACGAGTATAAACACATAGCAATGGGAATGCTCAAGTGGACGGTAGACATGGGATCACATCAAACTAACCTCAGTCCTGAGGGAGAGCATACAAATAACATCTATTCCGGTCTCAAGAAGCTTTGGGACAGGTCAACTCATGAGGTTAGAGACGATAAGTGCGTAATGTGGCACTACACAAATCATCTTATGGTGACTCCTCCCCAATTTGCAGGCATAGGCTTAGCATGGAGAATATGCCGAGCGAGGTGTTTTGTAGCCAGTGCAATAACTCACCAACAGAGGAATCTGGCAAAAAATTTACAACCATCACTTTACACATCTTCATATAAAAAAAACCACAACACTTACATTATTATTAATCCAGCATAATCAGGCTTTGAATCTTCGGATTCCAAATTATTCTTCAAACTTAATTCTTGAAACTTGCCATTAACTACATCTTTTTAATATTTGGATGATGGAAAGGACAGTCAACGTTGTCTGATTGAATGCAGACCCTTAATTCCTGTCATTAGGAAGAAGGAAAGGGAAAACAGCAAGACTCAATGAATCAAAGTCCATTTCAGAAGGCTTTCCTCTCCAACTGATCAAGGATGGCTTGAATCCTTTGCACAGCCACCTTGCGGGCTTGTCTAACAACCTCCTGTCCCTGGGTCTCCACAGAGTCCAGCTCCAGAAGCTCTTTGGTCAGCAGTTCCTCCAGACACCGATAACTCTTTTCTGTTTTTTTACCGACAAACTCATCAACATCCTCCTGAAGCAGTAGCACTCTGGTCATAACCTGTTGGACCTTAGCCAGACTGGGGTTGTCGCTCACATGCTGGGGTCCAGTCTGAATCGAGCCTGGAGCTGGAGCACAGGGTTGGGACTCACCTTGTAAAGGATTGGCCTCTGGCAGGCCACTTCTTCCTTTCAAGTTGTACATTTGGGGAGGAGAACTGAACTCTGCGGGCTTTCCATTGAGGGTACTAGGGGAAGGGGCTGGTCGTGGTTTAGGTCCCAGTTGTGGGGCACGTTGATGTTGGTCCTGGAGGGACTGACAAAAGCAAACTTTTATGAAATTTACTCAACAACACTCAGCAAGTACATGATTAAATTAAAAATTAAACCCCAAAAAATCTAAGTGTGAAAGCACATTGATTATACACCAAGTTAACATAACCATTAACCCTTGGTTCTATAATTCATTCAAGTCCCGTATACAAACTAATCACTGCCATGCTTTGCAATTTCACAACCCTTTGTTTACTTGAAGGTTCAAGGTGTGTATTTTTACTAAAACGTTCTTATATATCAGCCTCCTGTTTCAAATATATATTTTTGTTAAAATAAAAGGAATCAGAAATCCACACACAAACACGCACATCCACTCTAAAAGGCTGCAGCAGCAGAATCATACCTTAGGTTGATAGGGTGGTGGAGCACCCGACCCAGTTCCTGGCCATGCTGGAGGATGTTGGGGGCGGACAGGATTTCCATAGTGGTTTGGTGGGGGCGGCTGTCCTGGCTGCCATTGCTGCTGCGAGGGGGCATATCCACCCGGATGTGCCCAAGCTTCACCCTGGGGTCTTGGGTGAAGAGACTGGCTGGTGGGATATGGAGGATTCGAAGGCACAGCATGACCACCTTCACTATAGTGAGGAAATGGTCCAGAAGTATATGCAGCTCCCTGTAACCACAGTTAGGATAAGTTAACAAATTAATATTATTCACAATGCTCAGATAAATAGTATCAATATAATACAACAGTGAAAAAAAAAACAGTCACTGGTTGTTTTTTACAACAACCAGCAACCAGACAACAAAGAACCAAACGACCACCTGTCTCCTGCTCTTCCCCATATTTGCTTGTTTGAGATAACATACCCCTTGGCAGTGTGGACCAGGAAAGTGATGATGCTGATGCTGAGAATGTGGCTGTCCAGAGCCCACTGTGCTCTGCTCAGCTGGACAGCCCTGGTTAGGGTAAGGACCTGCAGCTGGTCTTTGGGGCATCTGGTTCGCACAGTAGAAAGGATTAGATGGGTGGAAATTACTGGTGGAATACTGGCCTTGTCCTGGGCTGAAGACACCATGGCCATTTGGATATGCTGCCTGCAATGCCTAAATGAGACGGATAAGAGATAGGATTGAGTAACTAGAAATATTTTTAATGTTTTATTAGATCTAGGAAAGAGAAATATCATGAGAATAGCAAGATTGAATAGAAGGACTGAATGCAGATGTCCGAAGAGGTGAACAGTCTGAAGAGCTATTAAAGATGATACCATCACATCTAGATGAATAACCAGTAATTGAGGGTGTACCTGTGTATTGTAAGGTGGCTGCACATCCGTTCCTGAAGGATATGTATTTGCATAATGCCCTGTGGAATGGGACTGGGGATACCAGTAGTTCGTAGCGTAGCCAGGGTACTGGGGAGCATCCTGTGAACACATGCCATCAGAAAACAGATCAGGACATCGGGATTTAACAAGACTGAAGACATAACCCCTAAAGACAGAAAACGCAATATTACCATTTGTCCGAACAACTCAAGGACTTGTGCGGTTGCCTTCACACAGCAAGTTCTACCCTACAACCCCCAATGAAGGACTTCTTAACGAGAAACAGCTTAATTAGGTCATATTGAACCATAACTCTGGCTAATAACTGGTCATTCATTTTGAAGCAATGCCGCTGGCCAGCATGTCACGTAAGGGTAAACGTGACATAGACCAAACTCTGACATGAAGAGAGGTTCACTGGCCACCGATGAACTATTGGTTACATAATGCCAGCTAACTCCTTTAGCGGTCTACTTAGCAAGAGCTAGACGGGGGGGATTCAGAACACTCACAAGAGAATTGAGCAATCAAAAACACGTATCTCGTTTCAAGGTTGAATTGGAGCGCTCACCATAGTGTTGTGCCAATTCACGTTATTTTCCGAGTTGTCATTCGAAGGCCAGGCAGATTTGGGATTTGACTGCATTTGATGGTGGTGCATCACTTTAGGCGCCACTCCTGTCAGCGGCTCTGGGATTCACCATCACTTTGACAAACCTCGAGGAAAATCTAGTAATCGAGCGGGATGGCTAATGCAAAAAAAAACCGCATCAAATGTGACTTCTTACGTTTATCCTACAGACACGACGACGGCTCGGTAAGAGTCGGCAAGTGATTGAATGGCATTAGGCTGGCGCAATCATGTCTTGCTTCTTTAACGAGCAGACCCTCCTCCATGACTTGTTTTCCATCGACGTCAATGCGATTGCTGACGTATAAGCCAATGAGGCGAAGCTAAAGAACACGTGACAATGGGCCCAGTCTTCCTACTTCCTGCGTCGTTATTACTTTTTTTGCAATGTAATAATTTACTCGACAAATATTTACAAGTGATGATCTCACCAATAATTATTAATAACATCAATATTTTGGTGTTTTTTTTTCCAACCGGAAATAATTCCAATCAGAAAGCAAGTGGCATACAAAGCGTTAACAGAACGTTTTGATACATGCTCAATAATCCAGGTAAGGAATCACAAAAAGGTGAATCAATTAAACTAGATCAGAAGTTTATTCAGACACGTTTCGTCACTCAATAAAGTGACACCTTCAGTCTGAGCTGACTGCAGCATCCTTACCCAAATAAACAATACAGTTACATGGCAACCAAGAAATGATGGTTTCATATGCAAGTTTGCTCTCTGACTGCATGGACTGATGAAAACACACATGTAGGAATCATATTGAAAATATTCACACAAAATATCAAAAGATACTGTGAGGGGCTGGCAAAGAAGCACTATTGCACAAACCCAGGGCTTTGGTGAAAGCCAAACAGGATTATGTTTGCATTACACATGAAGCAGCAGTAATATATATATAATATTATATTGTGATACAATGGAGAGCATCAAGACTGATTGGGAGGAAAAAAACTAAAACTACACCCATTAATGTATTACTTGTTGTATCCAGTGAACTGGTATCTTCTACAGAACTGTTGGGGGGGTACACCGCTTTATCTGATAAAGATTTTGGATGGAACATTAACAAGAACTTCAAAAAGTAAAAATTTGATTCTGTACAACTGAGTTCAGCGGTTAATGTCTTCCGTATTCCCTCATCGATATTTCTACAGCACAAAGTAAATGTTAGAATATTAGGAAATGGGAAGGCATGGGCAGAGAGGGAAATGTTAATATTGAGTACTTGGTCCAAGAATTTCTGCAGAAGCAGTATTATAATTATCTAAATAGTTTAACACATTGATCAAAACACTCAAATAATGAATATATAAGAGTTTGCATTTACTTTCCAGAGGGTAGCAGATAAGCTTACTAAAATGCATTGAACAAAAATTATGATCTTTTAGAAAACCGATTGAGAAGATTCACCTTTCTTGTGATTTTCTTACCTGGATTATTGAGCATACATACAGACAAGGGTACATATTATTTCAACCTCCAATATTCTGTCAGAGTGATAAGTAGTCCAGCTAAATGTGGGAAAAGTTGTTTTCCCCTTTCAAGGTTGAAATATGATATATAGGACTCCATACGTATCTGTACGCAATGAAAAGAAACATGTTGGATAAATGTGATACTTGTAACTATAAGGAAATCTTAGAAATATGTGCTGATATAGGTTGTAGGAAGTTCAGCGAAGAAAGCATCAAAGGTTCTGGGGCAGGGGGCAAACAATTACTGGTGCAAAGGGGTTCGTTTGAATATATAAATGAAACAGATTCACAATCCAAGATACAACAGGATATGGATCAAGAAAAGGAAAAGTTTAAATCAATTCAAAAGGAGCAAGAAAAACTGTTTTAAAAAAGTGTAAGGATGAGGAGGTTTTCCTTCTCTTGCGACTGACAGACCCGGTGAATGCTATTATTATAAACTATTGTTATTATTTGTAAGATTTTTTATTTTTTGTGTCTTTGTCTAATCATTGATGAGACAGACATTGATCATGGTATACTCTGATGTAGAAAATCTAATTGATTATTATCAACGTTTATTATTTATTTTTAATTAAATAAGCATTAGAGGGTGGGAAGGAAATTACAATCAGGAATTACCCCTAATCCTTTTCTAAAATATAGTATATTTTGGATTCTTGACTGAGAATATTTTTGTTGAAATATGTTCGAAGACATTTGAATTTGAATAACTTTCTCAAGTTAGGATATTATACACTCCAGCACACTAGATGGCAGCATGCACTACTTACGTTAGTTTGTAGTCCACCAGTAAAATCAACGACGAAGAAAGAGGAAGTTTTCCCAGATCTTGTGTATGTATATAAGCTTCCTGTGAGCTAATGTACGAGAAATGTTCTGAAATACTGATGGCTTGCTATTTATAAAGGTCCCTCGAAGCGAAAACCACTCACATCAAGATGAATTACGTGCCAGGGACGGCCAGCTTAATCGATGACATCGACAGTGAGTTTATCCAGCGAGTCTAGTTCCATTGCAGAAAATGCCTGCACAGTGTTATATTTCAGTTCAAGAGTAGCAACGTCGTATCTATCTTTCTATCTGACTAGCTATCTGTCTATCCATCACCCAGTGTCCTACGACGCACTTCTTATTTAACACCCCGTGATTTATTTTGCCCTGCAGAGAAACACCTGGTCCTGCTACGTGATGGAAGAACATTGATCGGTTACCTCAGAAGCATTGATCAGTTTGGTAAACCCAGTTACTTGTGTTTCTGCTTTTCGTGTGTTAAATCTATTAATTGGTGTATTGGTACAGCACAGGCCATTGTCAGACAACAGATAGCTACTTTTTCATCAAATCACGGTGTCTTGTTTTCTCTCAGCCAATCTAGTTTTCCATCAGACTGTGGAACGAATCCACGTGGGAAAGAAATTTGGCGACATCCCCCGTGGAATATTCATTGTGAGGGGCGAGAATGTTGTTTTGCTTGGTGAAATAGTAAGTAGGTCTATATCCATGTGCTGGCAATGTCAATAATTTGTGTGCATTTGCGTCGAAATTGAAATCTACTTTGATTGACATTTTAGCATCGGTCAAATCTGCCTGATTATCACAGTACATCACATCTTGATTTATGTACGTGTAACCCTTTGTAAGTCACTTGGTCATTAAATTTGGACAAAGACCATGTGCATGAAATGGATCAGTGGATGATAAATAATGCCAAACAATACAATTAGAAGAATTAGTATAAATATCTCATAATGTCTCACTAAAACTAAAACCGTGCCTCCTAATGAGTAAATTTTAGGGCATTTCCACCTGTCCATTCATCGGGCCCTGGTGGCCAAAAGTCCATTATCTGTAGTCCTAAAGATTGACCGGAGGCCCCCATTTGAAGACCAGAGGAAATTAAAGCCACTTTATTCGGTCATTGCATTTCTATAAATTTGTCCTCAACATTTAACCCATCCTATTGTTGAGGAGTGGTGGGTAACTGCAGTACCTGGAAAACAGTTAGGGGTTCAGTGTCTTGCTGAAGGACACTTCAACATGCTATCTGAAGAACCTAACTGCAGTTTATTGTAATTTGCATTTGCTCATATTAAAAAGCAGGGTTCAACTACCTTTTAAAATGCTTTATTCACCCCATCGATGGAAAGATTTACTACCTAGCACATCGAACCATTTCATTGGTTAACTTGGGTGAAATGAGAGTATAGTCGCATGTTCAGTGGTTAATCTTGAGCTTTAAGTTTAGACTACAACCTAATTTTAGGTCCCAAATTACCCCGATCCTTTCGTTTCTCCACTAAAACTAAACTCAAAATAACTGACAAAATGTTGTTGATTTAAATTAAAAACACAACATGTTCTTGTCCCCAAGTTATATCTCTGATCTCCTCACCCCAGATTTGACCGACCGACCATTCCAATTCTCCACCCGTAGTCTTTTGTCCACCCACTGCTCCAAGCACAAAACAAAAGTTGAACATGGCTTTGCAGTTTTAGACCCAACATCTCTGGAATAATTACATTACAGGCATTTGGCAGACACTCTTATTCAGAGCGACGTACAACAAGTGCATAGGGTCAAGGTACAAAAGATACTGGAGCAACACTAGAAGCTAGATAACAATCCTAGTGCCACCATAAGACTCTGACGCAACATCAACTAAGATACTCCAACCAAAATAACTCACAAGATTGTATGTGCCTAAACCATCAAAATCAAGAAAAGGAATAGGGCTAAAACTAGGAGTTAGAGCCAAGACTGGATGGGGAGAATGAAAGGTACAGGCAGAAGAGATGAGTTTTTAACCTGCGCTTGAAGAGGGTCAGGGTTTCTGCTGTTCTGATTGCCATGGGAATGTCGTTCCACCGGCGAGGAGCCTGGACAGACAGTAGTTGTGACCGGGAGGTGCAGATATGGAGAGGTGGAGGTGCCAAGCAACCAGAGTTGGCAAAATGGAGAGGTCTGGTTGGTGCATAAGGTCTGATGAGTCTCTGCAGGTATCTAGGTGCTGACCCCTTGACTGCCTGGTATGCAAGCACCAACGTTTTAAATTTGATGTGAGCCATAACAGGCAGCCAGTGGAGGGCAGTGAGCAGGGGGGTGACATGGGATAAATGGTTTTGAACCAACAGCATCTCGCTCGTCAGTTCTCAAAGCAAACACTCTACCATTGACCTACTGCGGGGAAAGATGCTTTCACTATTTGAAGTTGTACAAACATACTCTAGCAAATTTGGAGGGATACACAGCTGGGAACCGAACCTGATGTGTTCGCATAGAATGCAAACACGCTAATCAGTCAACTAAACAGTCTGAGTTTCAACTAAACAGTCCAATCCTTCCCAATCCATTAGATTGGTAGAATTTTAGGATTGTTGTAATGTGCAGCTTCAAAAGGCCCATCTTTTAGGCAAGACTTTTTATTGACCTGTTTTTATGAATGCTAAATAATCCATGTAAAGGAATCGTATCGAAGGTTCAACTGGATAAGCAGTTTATTCAGAAATGTTTCATCATTCAAACAGGTAACATCTTCAGTCTGAGCTGACTGCAAGCAACCCTGCACTTATAAACAATACAGTTGCATGCCAACCAACAAAGGATGGTTTCATGTGCAAGTTTTGTCATTGACTGTACATTCAGTGGTAATGAGTACTATTCAGAGGATTGCAGAATGGTTGCAATCACAGCATTGTAAGTTGATGACGGATGTACTCTCACCCCCCCTCTTTGTTCAAGGATGGTTGTTCCCTTTTCACATAGATGGTCTCTTAATTTTTTTCTAGACCTATTTTGTTAGGTTTTTAGCTTGGTATGTTTCTTTTTGTCATGTTTAGTTTTCATTTCGTTTGTTATTTAGTCTTTATTTCTCATGATTATACGTCAAGCACTCTATAATGGTTTTCAAAAGTGCTACATTACTAAACTTTTACTTGCATTCAGTTTAAATATAAATTTCAGAGAACTTAATCTTCTCTTTTCTATAGGATGTGGATAAGCCCTGTGATGCAGTCTTACAACAGGTCTCTATAGAGGAGATTCTTGAGGAGCAACGATTGCAGCAGCAAGCCAAACAGGAGACTGAAAAAGTCAAAATGCAGGTTCTAAAGGAAAGAGGCCTTTCCATCCCCAAAGCAGATAATCTGGATGAATACTAACATTGCCCCCATTCATTCAAACTCTAACCTTTTTTCCTCTTTAGTATTGAATTGTAGTTTTAAGCTTAATTCTAGAATTTATTTTTTTAAAGGTGGAATGAGTATACATGTTTTATAGGTGTATATGGCATGGTGTTGATGGAATCATGGGATACTGTACAAATTTAATTTTGTTCATTTGGCAGGGATGAGTTAAGTTCTTGCAAACTATGGAGGTAAGGCTAAAATTTTGTTGCCAATTGCTAAAAAAAGAGGTTTTCTTTCTTCAGCACTTACTTTTTTGTCATTATTTGTAGTGAACATTTTTATTTGACAATAATGTAGTCTGAAAGAGTATGGTTACGTTCAAAGTCTTTAATGATCATTATCCATTAAAGTGGTTTGTTTTTGCATTACATCAGGTAAACTTGTTACAAAACTGATTGTGTCCTTTTATATAAATTGACATTTTGCTCATTCTGGGGTTTTTTTGTTGGTGAGATCCACCTCAGTGGTGCCACTGTAGATCACCAATGCCCAAGATTATGCAGGCTGAAATTCCGATCAACATTAAACTATGTGATTTAAATGACTGTTCCCTTTTGATGAGAACTGACACCCGCATACTCTAATCTGAACTATATGTCTGTGTGTGCATGTATCCGGTATTGCCAGCTGATGCTATTGTTCATGAGCTGCATTTTATCATTTGCAGGACTTCAAGAATTTCTGGTGTTACTAAATAGTTTAATCCTGTTATCATGAGCATTTTTCTGTGTGTGTGTGTGTGTGTGTGTGTGTGTATATATATATGTGTATATATATATATATATATATATATATATGTGTATATATATATATATGTATATATATATATGTATATATATTTGTATATATATGTGTGTGTGTGTGTGTGTGTGTGTGTGTGTGTGTGTGTGTGTGTGTGTGTGTGTGTGTGTCTGTCTCCGCGCGCGTGTGTGTGTGTGTGTGCGCGTGTGTGTGTGTGTGTGTGTGTGTGTGTGTTTGTCAACGTGATC
>OMLC01102128.1:0-18005 GCA_900302585.1 Regalecus glesne | reverse complement strand
ATGCAACACTTACTCCCCTTCATGCATCCACCTGGCAGATATAAGAATAAAATTAAAATACAATAAAATTCTTATTCTGTCCCCTGCATTTAGGTCTCCATGAAGTGATAGGTAGCTAGAGAGATGCAACCGACACAGAAGGGGTTAAAACATGACTAAGTGATGACTCAGATGTGGAAATAAATTCAGGACAGTTTACTTCTTTCTCGTCGTTAACTTGATTTTTTACAGTGATTTTCTAGAAACTATGTGAACTGAAAGTAAATACAGAGAAATGTTCTTAATGTAATTAATGAATACAATAATGGAAAGCTGATGTAAGGCAAAACCCTGCCATTGTTAGGGCCAGTCTAAGGCCCCAATTAATAGGCAGCGGTGTGTCAGGAAGGGCATCTGACGTAAAACTATGCCAACTCAAATGTGCTGATCATAAATCACAATTTCATACCGGATTGGTTGGATACCAGGATACCAACAACCACCACCAAAGCTGTTGACCAGCAGGTGCCAGTGGAATTTATATTACTGTGGAGGGAAGGAGAAGAAGATGGGGAAGGCATGTCCTCAGACAATCAGAGAGCAAGAAGGTAGGAGGATGTAGGTGAGAGTTAAAACTTTGAGTGGTGGCACTATGACTGGTAAATGGAGAGAGCTTGCCTATATGGTGAAGAAAAGGAAGGTAGCTAGTGTATTGTGTTTGCAATTAACCAAGTGGAAGGAGAGTAAGGCCAGGAACATTGGAGGTGTGCTCAAACTCTTCTACCGTGCAGATGGGAGGAGAAATCGGGTAGGAGTTATTCTTAAGTATGTCAAGAGTGTGTTGGAGGTGAAGAGCATGCCAGAGAGAGTGAGTATGAGTATGAAGCTGGAAATGATTGGTGTAATGTTGATTGTTATCAGTCCATATGCCTCTCAAGTTGGGTAGAAAATAAAAGAGAAATAAGAATTACGGAATACACTAGATGAAGTGGTGGGGTGTACCCAAGGAGGACAGAGTGATGATTGGAGTAGACTTCAACGAGAATTTTGAGGAAGGGAACAGAGGTGATAGACAGCTGTGGTGCCTAGCAGAAGAATAAGGAATGATAGATGGTGGTGAATTTTATGGACTGTGGTAGCTCAGTATGTCGAGCATATGTACTTTGGACACTGACAAGCCAGAGGCAATGGGAATGGCAATGGGAATCCACCATGTCAGGAAGGAAATCTGGCCTTAATCCCCCAAGCGCCATCTAAGTATATGGCCACCCCCTATAACATGGGGACTAATTGTATCACGTAAAACAGACCTTTTTTTAGGTGGTGGCGGATTTTGAGAAAAGGATGTAAATGACTGGTGAATGGAGATTTCAAGAAGGGGAGGACCACAGGGTCATCTATAAGAGTGGAGGTGGACTACATCTTATTCAGGAAGGGATTGTAGACTGCAAGGTGGTGACAGGGGAGGATGGAGCTAGGCATCATCAAATGCTGGGCTGTAGGATGACTTTGGAGACCAAGAAGAGGAAGAGACTGAGAGACTGAGAGAAATATCAATTGGTGGGAGTTGAAGAAGGAAGAACATTGTATGGAGTTTCGAGAGGAGTTAAGACAGGCATTAGGAACTAGTAAAGAGTTGCTGGATGGCTGGGCAACCACTACAGAAATAGTGAGAGACATATTTAGGGAGGTACCTGGTGTGTCAGCTGGACAGAGGAAGCAAGACAAGGAGACATGTTGGTGGAATGAGGGAATACAGAAGAGTATATAGAGAGAGGGGTCAGTGGGATAAAGATGAAATGGGATAGCCAGAGAGAAAAAAAAGTATAAAGTAATGCAAGGAGATGCAGCATGAAGTGATGAAAAAGGTATTGAGGGCAAAGGTAAAGACATATATATGGTGAGTTTTATGAGAGGTTGGAGGTAATGAAGGGACAAAGAACTTGTCCCACTTAGTCATGCAGAAGAATCAAGCTGGGAAGGAGCTAGACCTATAAGTGCTAGACCAAGAGCTGTAAGTGCTAGACCAAGTTGCATGGTTATACTGGAACTCCTCCCACTAGACCCAGCTAAGTATCACAGCCTGGTTCCTGTTTTTAATTTAGGCTACGCACGTTTCTATCAGATTTTACGTTCAGCTTGTCTCTTAATTTAACCATCTGCTTCAAGCTTATTTTTCTCTACGGCTTACTTATTTTTTCAGGACCTGTTATTGTTTGTCCTTGTGTTAGTAGCTTGAGTACTTTACTAGCTGCCAGGCTATTGATTGCTTTTACTAGATTTGTTCGGTGCATTGTTAATAGGTTTCAGATACTTTGGCTTATCAGCGTGTTATTATTTTCACCTGTACTACCTGTTTATAGTGTCACTCAGAGCGACACTTCAAAAGTCACTGCCCTACTCCACCCTTCTGTATCCGTCTCGAACCTTCCCACTGGCTCTGCATCTCTCAACCTCCTCTCCTCTCTCTCCTCAGCACTTGACTCCCTCTGTCCTCTAGTTCCCAGGCTGTCACGCTCATCCCCCCGCAGTCCTTGGATGTCAGACCCTCTTCAAGCTACCTGGGCTAGCCTATATGCGGCTGAGAAGAAGTGGAGAAAATCCAGGGCCCCTTCGGACCTTTCTACCTACCACTCTCTGCTTACTGCATTTTCTTCTACTACAACCCCCGCCAAAACCACTTACTATCAAACCAAAATTCAGAAATCTATCTCCAACCCTCATGAACTGTTCTCTATTTTTCTTCTCTCCTCAGCACCCCTCCTCCACTACCTCAATCCTCCTTGACTGCCGATGACTTTTCAGTCTTCTTCGAGGAAAAGATTGCAGTCACCCGGTACTCCTTCAAGACCACCTCCACCATTCCCACCCCCACTGTTCCCCCAACTTGTTTCTTTACCCTCTACCCCCTCACTGACTGCGATGTTTCCCACCTCATACTCTCCCACTCCCCTACCACCTATGCCCTTGACCCTATTCCTTCATCTCTCCACCAGGCCATCACTCTGGAGATCCTCCCATTTTTCATATCTCTTATGAACTCTTCCTTGTTATCTGGCTATCCCCTCATCTTTCAAGCTGGCCCATGTTACTTCGTTACTGAAGAAACCCCCTCAGGATCCTTCAGTCATCCAGAACTACCGTCCCATTTCTCTTCTACCTTTTCTCTCCAAAACACTTGAACATGCTGCTTCCAATCAACTCTCCAGTTTTCTCCTGCAGAATTACCTGCTGGATCCACACCAATCTGCCTTCAGACGGGGCCACTCCACTGAGACCGCACTCCTCTCGGTCAGTGAGTCGCTTCATTCCTATCAAGAGACCTGGGCTGGTACAGTATCGGCAACCCGACCCCTCACCACAGGAGTTCCCCAGGGCTCTGTCCTGGGTCCCCTTCTTTTATCCCTCCAGGCACAAACCCTGGGCCCTGTAATCACTGCTCATGGTTTGTCTTACCACTGTTATGTTGATGACGCCCAACTCTTTCTCTCCTTCCCCCCTCTGACACACAGGTCTCCACCCGCATTTTTGCCTGCCTGAGGGACATCCAGTGCTGGATGGACAATAACCATCTCCAACTAAACCCAGCGAAAATTGAGACGATCTTCTTTCCTGCCCCATCTTCTGACCTCAACAACTTCTCCATTTCCCTAGGGAACACCATAGTGTCGTCGTTACCCTCTGCAAAGAATCTTAGAAATGTGATGGACAACAGACGGTCCCTTGCCCAGAACATCGCGTTAGTGAGTCGAACATGCAGATTCTTCCTTTACAACGTCCGACAAATTCGCCCCTTCCTCACCACCAAATCTACCCAGCTCCTGGTCCAGGCGATGTTCCTTTCCTGCCTGGACTACTGCAACTCTTTGCTGGGCGGGTTATCAGCTTCTGCCATCAAACCTATACAACTCATCCAGAATGCTGCTGCTTGCCTGGTCTGCAACCTTCCCAGATATTCCCATGACATTCCCCTGTCGCCCCCCTGCTCACTGCCCTCCACTGGCTGCCTGTTATGGCTTGCATCAAATTTAAGTCTTTGGTGCTTTGATACCAGGCAGTCAAGGGGTCAGCACCTGGATACCTGCAGAGGCTCATCAGAGGCTCATCAGACCCTATGCACCTACCAGACCCCTCCGTTCTGCCACCTCTGGTCGCTTGGCAAAACTCATCTCTTCCACCAGTACCTTTCCTCCTCCCCATCTAGTCCTAGCTCTAACTCCTAGATTTAGCCCTATTCCTTTTCTTGATTTTGATGTACTTGGTTTATGCACATGAAATCTTGTTAGTTTATTTTAGGTTTATGTTTCTTAGTTGATGTTGCATTGGAATCTTATAATGGCACTCGGATTGTTATCTAGCTTCTATTGTTGCTCCAGTATCCTTTGTACCTTGACCCTATGCACTTGTTGTATGTCACTCTAGATAAGAGCGTCTGCTAAATACCTGTAATGTAATGTAATGTAATGTAATGTAATGTAATGTAATGTAATATGCAACAGGCTAGGACCATAAAGGATAGAAATGGAAATGTGCTGACAAATGAAGATAATTAGTTGAAAAGGTGGAAGGAGTATTTTGACGGGCTGATGACTGAAGAAGAGAGTGAGAGAGGGAGGGTGACAAGGTTGGATGATGTGGAAATGGTAAATTGGGATTTGCAGTGGATTAGCAAGGAGTAGGTGAGGACAGCTATCAAGAAGATTAAGAGCGGAAAGGCGGTTGGCCAAGATGACATACCTGTGGAGGCATAGAGGTGTTTAGGAGAGATAACATTGGAGTTTTTAATTAGATTGTTAAACAAAATCTTGCAAAGTGAGATGATGCCTGAGGAGCGGAGGAAAATATGAGTATCAATTTTAAAGAATAATGGCGATGTACAGAGCTGGTGCAACTACAGAGGTATAAAGTTGATCAGCCACAGCATGAAGATAGGGGAACGAGTAGTGGATGCTGAGCTAAGGGGAGAGGTGGCTATTATTTAACAGCAGTATGGTTTCATACCATGAAAAAGCATCACAGATGTAATGTTTGCTTTGTTGATTGAGAAATATAGAGAAGGTCAGAAGGAGTCATATTTTCTCTTCTTGGATTTGGAGAAAGCATATGACAAGGTATCTAGAGAGGAGGTGTGGTACTGCATGAGGAAGTCACCAGTTGCAGAGAAGTAAGAATGATGCAGGATATGTAAGAGGGCAGTATGACAATGGTGAGGTGTGCAGTAGGAATGACGGATGAGTTCAAAGTTGAGGTGGGGTTACATCAAAGATCAACTCTGAGCCCTTTATTGTTTGTAATGGTGATGGACAGGTTGATGGATGAGCTCAAACGGAAGTATATGTGGACTATGATGTTCATGGATTACATTGTGATGTGTGGTGAGAGTAAGGAGCAGGTTGATTTGAGTGTGGAGATGTGGCGGCATGTGCTGAAGAATCAGATTATGTATTAATAAGCATTTGGTAGACAATGATCTAACATTTATATGGCCAAATTTTAGCATATTATTGAACTGATCGGCATTAGTTTTAACTTTAGAGCTACCACCAGATAAAATATTAACTGGGATTCGACACCTTGTATTATTTATTGACAGCGTTTGAGACCTACACCTTGGAGAATATGTTGTCTCAATTTTGATAACATTAAATATTTGACTGTGTAAATTATCAGGTGTTCCACTGCATATTTCACCACCACCTGTGGTACGAATCATACCTATATTGAGATTTAGACACTGAGGAGAGGAGAGCTTAGGACCAGCACAGTGGGGTTGTGAGAATGTCTTAATGTTATAGACCACACTGTCAGACTGATAATCTACATTATGAAAAAAATCCCCAACACTTATTAACTAAGCTAGTTGACTCCACACCTGCACTGGGTTTAAACCTAACAGGCTCTCTAATCACCTGCAACCTGCAGAATGATAAGGTCCCTATGTCAAATGCATTGATGCATGCTAAATAATCCAGGTATGGGAATCACTAAACGAGGTGAATCGGTTCAACTGGGTCAGGAGTTTATTCTGAAATGTTTTGTCACTCAAACAGGTGACATCTTCAGTCAGAGCTGACTGCAAGCACCCTCCCCCTTTATAAACATTACATTGATACCACACAATAATAGCCTGGGGCCATAGGCAAGTTGGGTTATCATCTGCACATTCAGTGGCAATGAGCACCATTCACAAAGGATTGAGGAGTATTTGCAAGAAGCTGACAGATGTACTCCCAGGCGACCACCCCTATTCAAAGACGGTCGTTTCCATCTTTACCTAAATGGCCTCTTTCACCCCCCTTTCAAACCAGAATACCTCCCTATCAAGGATCTGAACATCATCATCTCGAATGAGTGTCCACTAGCCAGCCTGTAGATGGTGTAACAATATGAATCTGGTTTCCATGTATGTTGTCCAGGGGAACCCTTTGAGTGGGACACGGCTGCAAGAGACATGCTGGAGAGTGCCACACGTGTTGCGAGTTTCGGAACTGAACAAAGTTGCAAGTAAGCAAGGATAGTGCTTTAACCGTCCGTTCTGTAGGGTTTAGGGTCAAAACAAACGGAATAGAGTGAAACATGGAGGCAGCGGTTTCAAAGGTACCATTTGATGAAGACGAGTGCCGCGAAGCTAACAAGCTAATTAGCCGTAACGAGCCGATATAGGACCGCAACAGAAGGCAGACGGGAGCTTGAAATGGAAGGGCTGAGACCTTTGTTTTGGACTCCAACAACTTGGCGAAGACGTGGAAAAGTTGGAAGCAAGAGTTTACACTGTAAATGAAGCTCACCATGTCCGATGTGGAGGAAGGCACGAAAGATGAGCTTTTCTATTATCTCATCGGGGAGAGCGGGAGAGAGCTCCTTGAGACTTTGCACAACACTACGTCTGCCAGGAAAAAAGTGAGTGAAATGATTGCGCTGTTTGATGGACACTGCAATCCGAACGTGAATGAGACTGTTGAGAGATACACATTTTTCAACCAAAGATTGGAGAAAAATATTGACAAATACGTCACGAATTTGAAAATGCTGACCAGCAGATGTAATTTGGCGTGTTAATACGAGACCTCCCACACTTGCAAACACAGACAAAATCTGCCACATCTGATCAAGAGGCTAAGCAATTGCTAACAATAGCAGCTATGCTTGGGCTGAAGCTATCTGGAATGCCCTTCAAACCTAATTTAATCCTAGCCAGAAGCATCGTTTGCAGAAGCCTGAAAACCATTTTTGACACAAAGGGTCAAATACTCCGGCTGTGGTGGACAAAAGGGGGGAAACGATCTGAATCGATTCTTCAAAAGATGTGACCACAGACCCTTCCCTCCAGTGAGGCAGTCCTCAGTGAATACAATCACCCTCATCTACCTGTCCACTGTATCGCCCCACCCCTACCTCCATTTTTAAAGCTCACAGTCATACCCCTCTGCTCATCTCACCATCCCAATCCTTCCAACTCCATCCGTACCCCCTCAGAACACAACCCTGCCCCAACATGTCCCTCACAACACACCAGGTGAGGAGCCAGCTCAGGAGGATCAAGAGACCTCTTTCAGTGACAGGTTACTCCATCCAAGGTGTTTGAAGGAGCGTTTCTGCAGGTCTTTCCTTCCCGCATCTGTCAGACTATATAATCAGCACTGATCCCCCAGTAGAACAAACCCAAAACATGAACAACAACATCAACATACCAGATAATTAAAACGTGAATGTAGTTTGTCAGTTCATACTGCATATAGTGTTAATATTTCTTCCCTTGTTAAATTGTCTATGTTACATATTATGTTCTAGATATGATGCCTATCCCACTATGCTTTCCACTTTGTTGCTGTAACATAGCAATTTCCCCCTGGGGGACTAATAGGAATATCTTATCTTATCAACTTCAGGCTTGTGAAGTCCTGCACAGACCAGCTATGCAGACCTTTGGAATACATGTTCAATCTGAGCCTGAGGTTGGAGAGTGCCACTGTCATAGAAAACATCCTACGTGGTACCAGTGCCCAGGACTCCACACGCCAAGGACCTCAACAGATACAGGTAGGTGGCACTAACATCAAATATGATGAAGACCCTTGGACAGCTGGCCCTTGGTCATCTCTGCCCCCTGGTGAGCCCAGTGATGGACCCACTCCAGTTTGCCTATCAATCTGGCAATGGAGTGGATGATGCTGTCATCTTCCTCCAACACTGAGCTCTATCTCACCCGGAGAAGCTTGTGAGCACTGTGAGGATCATGTTCTTTGATTTCTTCAGTGCTTTTAAAACCATACAACCTGTGCTTCTGGGGGACAAGCTGGAGCACACATGGGTGGACCATCACCTCACAAGCTGGATTTTAGACTACCTCACCAACCGCCCAGAGTATATAAGGATGCTTATCTGACATGGTTGTTTGTAGTGTGGGGCCCCACAGGGAACAGTCCCGGCTCCTTTCCTCTTCACCCTCTAAACTGCAGACTTATCCCATAACTCACCCACCTGCCACCTACAGAAGTTCTCTGATCACTCTGCTATCGTCGGCTTCATCACAGATGGCGATGCAGGGAGTACAGAGAGCTAATTCAAGACATTGTGGACTGGTGCCAGCAGAACCACCTCCAGATCAATGCAGGTAAAACCAAAGAAATGGTGGTGGATTGTCACAGGTGCACACATTCCCCTTGGAAACTGGACATTAAAAAAATAATACCGATTTTTAATTAAGCCAGTCTGATCATCAGATATGATAGAGGACTGAAGAGTATCTAGGCTGGGGGCTAGTATCTTGGAAAGTATCTTATTGTCTACATTTAAAAGGGAGATGGGGCGAAATGAACTACATTATAGAGGATTTTTATCTTTTTTATGAATAAGGCATATGACTGCCTGTCGCATGGTTTAAGGAACAGAGCCAGAGGTAAAGGATTTCTCAAATACAGAAAGCAAAATAAGGCCGAGTTGGTTGGTAAACTCTTTGAAAACTTCACTGGGAAATCCGTCAGGTCCTGGTGAGTTTCCACTTTACATGGACTGTACTGCAGTCATAAACTCCTCTATAAAGAACGATTCTTACAGGCCAGCTGCAGTTACATAATCGACTGGGAATATCTAGATCTTCTAAAAAGGCATCAAACAAGGAGTCATTCCCAAGGGACCCTGAAATATACAATTTTGAGTAAAACTTGTGAAAATACATATTGATCTCTGAATGATCTATATACCTGGCACCCAACTCGTCATTTATCTCGGGGATAATTCGCTCTGCAGTTTTTTGACAGAGCTGATGGACAAGAATTTGCCTAGTTATTTCACCATAATCATACATTTGAGAAGTGTTTGTAGCTTGGAAAAACAGTCATTGATATTATCATTCCATATGTTTAAAGTTTATTGTTTTGTAAATTTACAAATTGATTTAGTGCCAATGAGTAAAGGTGTGGGTTTCAGTCGCATAGATTAGACCTGAGTCAAACCTAAGTCTGGGATTTGATTATTTTATACGTGCCTTGACAAAACTGAAAAAGAAATGCAACTTGACCTTGACTTTAACACCATTACATTTGACTTCACATACACTTGAGTCCCTGGGCTTATAAACAAGACGGTGCCATAGCGATCAAGGGGATGGCAAAACACAAAAGAGCTAACACATCAGGCCAGGACTCCATAGTCTACACCCATCATCAGGCCAATGAAAATTATGCTCATAAGCTTATATGCTATATCATATGCTTGGATACTTTTGAAAGGGAGGAACGCAGGTTTTTAACAGGGAGTCAAAGAGGCCATTTATGTGAAGGGGGTATAACCACCCCTAAACCGGATGGCGGTGGGGCATATACCTATATATCTACCACTATCTTCAAATGCTGTGATTGCAATTAGTCCCCATTACACATTGCCATTATACGTCTCGTTAATGGTCACATCAATTTTCATATGAAACCGATTGTTTTGTCATCATCCACCTGTGCCTCCAAAAGTTGGCAGTTCATCATTGATACCATCCATAGTTCACCATTGCATAAGGTAAGACCCAATGACCGTCCATGACATTGAAGCCCTTGCCAAACAAGTTCACACAACAATGATTAAGCCTATCATCACCACAAAATAGGCAAATTGGATAAACTGGATAACACGTTTATGCAGAAATGTACTCAAACAGGTGACGTCTTGTCTTCTATTACCTGAATTATTGAGCATGGATCAAGACATATCACCACCAGTTAAAACTCTCTGTATTTCACAGTATTCTTGAATTTAAAATCTCGGAGTTGTCTTGGAGCAGAAATCTCCTACCTCCATGACCCGACACCGGATAAGTGGTTGACGATGGATGGATGGATGGATGTCTGGGTCTATATTCCAAAGCTGAATTCCCAAACTGGACTACAGTTGGTGATGCATGGATATGTATTTTACATCAACCGCTGACTGTGCTTTGCCAGAGCTAAACTTCATTTTGACAAAAGCATGAGCATGCCCTTGATTGGCTTGCAATCAGGGCTTTTTGACAAAAAATACTTGAAGTTAAGGGGGGGCAACCTTAGAAGTGTCATAAAAAAGGTGATTAGGTTTAACTAGATGACAAGTTTATTCAGGAACATTTCATCACTCAATCAGGTGACATCTTCAGTCTAAGCTGACTACAAGTGATACTGGCCTCAGACCTAGGGGAATCTTGGCAAGCACAAGGCCCAGAGGTTTGATAGCACTGGGTTGGACAGAAGTAGAGAAACGGAAACTATTTCTCTCTCAAACGCTGGATGTTTATTTCTGAGCACTCTAGCTACCGTCTCCACGGCAATCCACCACAGTGCAGCAGTTCAACAACACTACCCATTGGCATGGAGTGGAACAGATGGAAATGCCACCCCCCCCAAAAAAACAGGAGTGTTTAACTGTTTCAATCAAACTAATATATGAGCCCATTCTCTCTACTTATTAAATTATCCCCTACTTTAAAAGATGTCCCCTGAAAGGTAGAACTCAACTGGACTACTAGCTACAATGGTACTCAAAGTCTATCGGTCAGGACGTCAGTTAATAAGGTCTTCAGGACTCATTAGTCTGAAAAGGCGGTAAGTGTGCAGTATGCCACAGGTAAGTAGTATGAAGGTAAGATTGTATATTAATGTCAATATCTTTCATATCCTGGTCAATGTCAGTTTTACTTTACATCCATACAACTGGAGGAAGATAGTAGCACCTCTCATGAAACACTAGGTGGGCAAGCGTGGAAGACAGGGTACAGTACATAGCATGTGTTTCCATACTTCATACATGAAGATGCTTCTGGGTTTGACTGGTTGGTTGTACCTCCTCAGTTGATGATCTACCTCTCTTACTGGCTAAGGAACAAGCACAACATCTATCTCAGGATCCTCAGGACCTCAACTCTCTAGGGGTAGTATAGCTCAGTGGGTAGAGTGGTTGGCTGGCAATCGGTGGGTTACAGGATTGATCCCCGGTCCTGCAGATAGCATGTCGAGGTGTCCTTGAGCAATACACCAAACCCCTACCTGCTCCCCAAATGCCATATGTTGGCAGCTCACTGCTCCTATGCAATAGGTTGGGTAAAAATGCAGAGAAATCCAAATTTCCCCTTGTGGGACTGATAAGGGAATCATCATTAGTATTACAGCATCATCCCTGTTATTATAGTCCTTCCTTGGGAACGACAGATTTACCCTTCATAGTACAGGCAATGACTCTGCTCTCACCAAAGGGTCAGATGGTCCTGGCCACTGTACATCCTCAGACTCAGGTGCTCGGCTCAACGGTTGATATTCTGGAGCCACAGCCCTCAGCTCACTATGTAGCTTATGTTGAAGTGGGTGGTGTCTGATAGCTCTCCTCTCATACAGGGGCAAGGGTCTGAGGTTTTCAGAATACTTTCCCTCATCATCCGAGGTGCTGACATCAGACTTGGTTGCTTCTCTGGGTTTCATATGATTTCTCTGTCTTTGGGCCATCTGCTCCACACCAGTGTCATGTTCCTCCTGGCTGACTGGTAAGTCACTGACAGGCAAAAGGAGGTTGTGGTGGAGGACCAAGAGGGTCTGGTCATCCATTTCAGCTTGGATTTGATATACAGGTCTGTATCCTAACCTCTTGGTGACATGGTGGATCTTTTGTTCTCAGTAAGATCAACGTTTGCCTGGACCACCTATCTCAGACAGGTCCTTGACAAGCATATGCTTTACCTGGTTCTAGCAAGGATCTTCTGGCACCTTGATCAAAATGCTTTTTCGTTTTTTCCGAGGGCTTCTTGCTGTTCTCAGAGGCAATCCGACATGCACCTTGCATCTAAGCAGCCCAGGTCCTGCTGCATCTGCACTAGCCGATCTGGGCCAAGATTGAAGATTAGATCATTGGGTAGCTGTGGATGTCTTCCAAAGAGGTGGTTAAATGGTGAATAGCCTGTAGATTCATGCTTCATGCAGTTGTACGCATAGGCTATGCTTGAGAGATGCTCTTTCCAATCTGTCTTGTTTACTTCATGGAGGGTCCTGAGCATCTGAACAAGTGCTCTGTTCAGGCTATTAATAGGGTTTCCCTGTGGATAGTAAAGAGTAGTTTTGGTGTGAGAGATTCTTGCCAGCTGCTGGAAGTCTTCAGGACAGGGTGTTCTCGAGTTCTCGGCCCTGGTCATGGTGGAGCTTTTGAGGGTACTCAAAGCATGGAATGAAGTCATAGGAGATCTTTACAGATGCAGTTTTGCTAGACTTACTTTGATGTTGGGTAGGCTTGAGCAAAAAGAGTGAAGTGATCTAATACCACAAGGACGTACTTGTAGCCAACTTTACTAGGATCAAGGTGACGGTAATAAATAGAGAGCAGCTAAAATGGTGCACTAGTTGTGATCGAGCCCATCAGTGCTTTCTCATGGTCCCTTTTGCTTGATGCATGGCCACTGGTAAATGACATAGTCTTCAATGTCATGCTGCATAAAAGGCCAGTAGAGCTGTTGTCTTCCAAGGTGAATGACTTTGTGAGCGCCAACGTGCCCTATGTCACTTTGCAGGTGTTTGAGCACAATTGACTTAAGTGTTTTTAGAAGGACCAGTTGTTGGGTTTTTTTCTGGCCGGCCTGTACAGAATAACATCCAGTTTGAGCCTGTTCCACTCATGCATAACCCATCGTGTTCCTGGTTGTATTGGACTCTGGTCTCTGAGATGGTTTTCAGGCCTCTCCAAACTCATCAGACGTTGTTTCGCTGCAGTTGTTCCTCCACCTTCCTCTTGTAGCCATTCTTGCCCTCTCTGATCTTTCTCCTCAGCTTCTTCTGCACAACCCTCAGCTCCTCCTTATTTCCTGACCCAAAGCCTCTCTTCTTCTCCTTAAAGAAACCCTTCATGTTGGGATTAATCCATGGTTTGCTGTTTGAAAAACAGTCCTGGTGGTAACTATTTTACACACAATAGGCTGGGTTCATATGCAAGTTGGGTCACTAACTGCATATTCAGTGGTAATGAGCACCATTCAAAAATGATTGGGGAATATTTGCAATCACGGTATTGTAAGACATCCTCTTAGCTAGCGTCTGTTTGGTCTCCCCGATGTACAAGTCACTGCAGTCCTCCTGGCATTTAACAGCGTACACTACATTACTCTGTGCCGGGGGACCCGATCCTTGGGGTGGACCAACTTTTGATGCAGTGTGTTCAGAGATTTGAAAGCAACTAGGACACGATTTTTGGAAAATATACATCTCAACTGTTCCAAAAATCCCGCCACATATGAAATCACTACCAGCCAGAGCTTGAGCTCGTCTTCCCCCACTTGGCTGGAGCAATGTTTGGGAAGGTTCCTTGCTTTCAGAAATATCCAGTTGGGGAAACCACACTTCATCAGGGCCGGATTTCTCTTTCTCCCCAGCCGCTGCATCAGTGAGGATGTTATCAGCCCGGTGGTACAGAGTCCTGATGACTCCCACTTTATGCTCCAGAGGGTGGTGGGAGCCAAACCATAAATACTGATCTGTATGTGTGGGTTTGCAGTACATACTTCCAATCAACTGTCCCCCAATACCAACCTTCACCTCACAGTCTAGGAAAGCCAAAACATCCTTTTTAACACCTTCCCTTGTAAACTTGATGTGGGTGTGTCCACTGAGTTAATATGTTCAGTGAACTGTGCTACATCCTGAGATTTAATTTTAACCAAGGAGTCGTCCACACATCTGAATGAATAACTAGGAGGAAGAAGCCAGAGCCTTCTTCTCTTCTTCCTCCATATACAAGTTGGCCGCTATAGGAGAAAGAGGGGAACCCATAGCACAAAAAGAGGTGAATCAGTTTAACTGGATCAGAAGTTTATTCAGAAAGGTTTCATCACTCAAACAGATGACATCATCAGTCTGAGCTGACTGCTAGCCTTCCCCCCTTATTAACAGTACATGTAAACAGTAGTTGAACCCATAGCACACCCATGCTTCTGCCTGTTGTATTGCCCATTAGATTTGAAGTACGTAGACTGAAGACACAGTTTCATAGGCAAACACAATTGGTCAGAGTTAAGGGTGGTCCAATCTTTGAAGGAGCGTTCATCCTGTAACAGCATGATCAAACAAGGCTAATTTTTTTATAGTAGCCTGTGTCCCATTCAGGGAGAAAACGGTGAGTGAGAACTAAAAAATTCACATTTGGCTCAAGTCCTTCAAATGTGGTCTCGCAGACAGCAATACAAATCAACCATAAAACAGTATGATCTAACAAGGATAGTTGTTTAAAATTAGTCTGTTTTCCATTGGAGAAAAAGGGAGAAAACAGTCTGATGCATTAGACAAGCCTTCACTGGTCATTTATAAAATATTCCTTTATCAGTCCCATAGGGGGAATTACAGTGTTACAGCAGCAAAGTGGAAAGCACAATCAGAAATGCATAAAATCTAAGACAAAATATATAACAACAATTTAAATAAGGAGGAAATATGAACAGTATATACTGTATGAAGAGAAAAAATTCACTGAGAGTTAACCGAATGTTATGAAATATTGGATGGCATAGCTTGGTGGGTAGAGTGGTCGTCTAGCAATCAGAAGGTTACTGGTTAAATCCCTGGTCCTGCAGAAAGCATGTCAAGGTGTCATTGAGAAAAGACACTGAACCCCTTACTGCTCCTGAGTGCTATACAGTGGCAGCTTACTGCTCCTATATAGTAGGAAGGGTTAAAATCCAGAGAATTCCAAATTCACCCTTGTGGGACTGATAAGAGAACACATCTATTTATTTGGAAATCTAGTTGTTTATCTAGAGATTTTTTTCTGTTGGGGGAGTAGTTCTCCTTATATATTCTGACAGCTGTGGGAAGGAAAGACCTTAGTAAACACTCCTTGGATGGAGTAACCTGCCACTGAAGGAGCTCTCTAGTCCAGTCATGTAGTCTTGGATGGGGTAAGAAACATTACCCACCCTTTATGACACCTTAGCAAACTTCTTCCTTTCTCCCACTCCCTCCTCTGTGTTGAGGGGGCATCCTAGAAAAGAGATAACGCTCCTAACCAGTTTATAAAGTCTCTTCTTATCCGCAGCTGAGATGCTGCTGAGATGCAGACCACTCAATAGAAGATGGCTGGTGCAACCGCTGTGTTGTAAAATGTCTTGAGGAGGGCCCCTGCACTCTATAAGACTTCAGTCTCGGTCTGCTTGGGACCATCTTATAAAGTGCTGTTGAGTGGTCAATCCAGTTCAGTTTATCATTCAGGTAAACACCCATGTACTTGTAAAATGTCACTATGTCAATTTACATCCCATGGATATTCACCGGTGTCAGAAGTGTGCACCTGTGAAAATCTTGATCTGGACGTGGTTCTACTGGCACCAGTACACAAAGTCCTGAATTAGCTCTCTGTACTCCCTGTCATCCCCACCTGTGATGAGGCCGACGATTGCAGGTAGGTGACAGGTGGGTGAGTTAGGAGAGATGTCTGCAGTGTAGAGGGTGAAGAGAAAAGGAGCCAGGACTGTTCCTTGTGGGGCCCCCACACTACAAACAACCATGTCAGATAAGCCGCCCGGTATCCTCACGTACTCTGGGCGGTTGGTGAGGTAGTCTAGAATCCATGTTTTGAGGTGATTGTCCACCCCTGTGTGCTCCAGCTTGTCCCCCAGAAGTACAGGTTGAATAGTGTTAAGCACTATGCACTTGTTATACATCACTTTGGATAAGAGCGTCTGCTAAATGCCTGTAATGTAATTTAATTCAGCGAGCCACCTGAGTAATTCCAGAATGGCTGAGTATCTAAATCTTCTGGCAGAATCCTCACCATGTGCATTCTTCCACTTCTTCCTTGCATTGACAAATCTATCACATAAATGTATCCACTTTGTATTGACATTTTTTGATCGGAGGTTAGAGCTGTTATAATTGCAATTGCAGTTGCAATTCAGGATGGTGCTGCACTAAGAGCTGTAGCTTGTTACAGCAGCTCTCACTCACTGTTTAGTTTTTTCTTTTTGTTCTTTAGGATTTCTTTCCTTATATTTTGTTTTTTGACGTAGTATCGTTTTATGACTTATTCCATGAACTATGGAGACCAAAGTTGCTGTGGTTTTTTGGCCTTTCTTATACTTTTTTCACAGTATATGACCAAATCTGGAGAACCCATGTGAAGCCATGGCCCTAATGTCTACAGTAAGAACCAGTTGTTACTATTCTGTAACACAGCGGTGCTGCCCGAGGAGAGACCCAATGTTCCCCGCGAGCTGAAGAAGAGGAGACGGTGGGTGTCATGCCGGGGCTGTGCACCACACCAGGAGATGAAGGCATAGATCTATTCTTCCATCTACTATAATAGGGAACCTGAAATCTCTTCCTGTTCGGGCAGCATAGCTCAGCAGGTGGAGTGTTCGTCTGGATATTGGAAGGTTCAATCCCCGGTCCTGCACAAAGCATGTCGAGGTGACCTTGAGCAAGACACCGAACCTGTAAATGCTCCCCGACTGCAACATGTGGGCAGCTCACTGCTCCTATACAATAGGATGGGTCAAATGCAGAGAAATCCAGAATTCCCCTCGTGGGATTGATAAGGGAATTCATCATTATTATTATTAATATTAAGATGGATGAGCTGGTGGCACTGACCTGGGATGAGAGGGAATATCGTGAGTGTAACATCATGACGTTTACTGTGACATGGCTGACTACATTTATCCCGGAACTGGTCGCTTCGCTAGATACCTTCAAGCTGGCTTCAACCTGTCCCTCACAACACTCCAGGTGAGGGACAGGTTGAAGGAATCACCTTAGGAGGGTCA
Source organism: Regalecus glesne (assembly GCA_900302585.1). NCBI lineage: Eukaryota > Metazoa > Chordata > Actinopteri > Lampriformes > Regalecidae > Regalecus > Regalecus glesne. The sequence continues at coordinate 778 of OMLC01102128.1, read as the reverse complement.
TGGCAGGGAAGGCTGCAGGTCCAGATGGCATCAGCTCCAGGCTCCTGCAGTCCTGTGCAGATCAGCTATCCAGGCCTTTAGAACACATGTTCAAACTGAGCCTGAAGTTAGGGAGAGGGCCACTGTTACAGACATCACACTGTGTGATACCAGTACCCGAGATTCCGTACCTCAAAGACCCGAAATGCTAAAGACTGGTGGCACCAACATCTTATCTGATGAAGACCATTGAAGGCCTGGTCCTTGGTCATCTCAGCCCCTTGTGAGTCCATTGATGGATTTACCTCAATGTGCCTATCAACCTGGCATTGGAGTGGATTAAACTGTCATCCTCCTCCAACACTGAGCTCTGTCTCACCTGGAGATACCTGGGAACTATTTTAGGATCAAAATGTCTTGATGCATGCTCAATAATCCAGGTGGGGAAATCACAAAAGAGGTGAATTTGTTCAGCTGGATCAGAGGTTAATTTCAGAAACGTTTCGTCACTCACCAGGTGACTTCTTCAGTCTGAGCTGAAGGCAAACAGGCACAGGTGGATGATGACAAAACAATCGGTTTCATATGAAAATTGATGTGACCATTAACAAGACTTATAATTGCAATGTGTACTGGGGACTAATTGCAATCACAGCATTTGAAGATAGTGGTAGATATATAGGTATATGCCCCACCGCCATCCGGTTTAGGGGTGGTTATACCCCCTTCACATAAATGACCTCTTTGTCTCCCTGTTAAAAACCTGCGTTCCTCCCTTTCAAAAGTATCCAAGCATATG